>JAMKQA010056612.1:0-21291 GCA_024699735.1 Posidonia australis | reverse complement strand
GTGGGCCCAAATGGGCTCAATCAGGATTTAGTGGGCCTAAGTGGGCCTTCATGGGCCCAAATGGGTTTCCATGAATTAAATGGCCTAATGAGGGTTTGTGGGCCCAAATGGGCTCAACCAGGGTCCTAGCTCAGCCATCAGATCTTCATCCTGCAAAATTGGAAATTTGGGGTGTCTACACTTTTCTAACTCACTTTTTCTAGACTACCGCTCGAAGTCTAGATGGTCCCATCCGCGGTTCGATCCTTCCGGACGAATCTCAATGCCACCCCTCTCGCCTTTGAACTCCGATCCTGATGGACGGATTCAAGGCCTCCCTTTTTCATCCGTTTTTCTAAACTACCTGTCGGAGTCTATATGGTCTCATCTGTGGTTCGATCAGTCTGGACGAACCTCGGTGCCCCCCTTTGTTTTGAGTTCCACTCCGAATGGACGGAATCAAAGCAAACTGTCTTCCTCCTTCCTTTGGGCTGGTATCCCGAACAACCTGGGCAACACTTGTGATCCCCGATGGATTCTCCTCTCCCTATTCCTTCCCTTCTTTTGGGCTGGTAGCCCAAACTACTCAGATGACTTCCGTGACCATTCACTTTTCGGTCAGCAAGCACCGTGAGTCTCCTCCTCTGGTGCGACTGCATGCCGATGGAACCCTGTATCGCTCTCCTATGTGTGTGGAAGTACACGAGGAGTCCCGATACGGTCACGGCGAAGATAGTGAATCCAAAAAAGAAGACTGGACTTGGAGACACCAAGGAAAGATAAGAAAAGGATAAGAAAAGGAGTCGCCACCTAGTCTTTTAATGGAAAGACGAGGAAAACGAAACACAAAGGAAAAACCAAAAGAAATCAAGGCGAAGAAAACATATGCATGCTCCATACCTAATGGTTATAGTGCACAAATCAATGAGAACCATAGAAACGGTAAGGATTCTTGTTACCCATGGGAAAGGGGTTAGGCACCCCCATACGCCCAAAGAAATCGGTCTTTCTAAGTTTCCTGCTTGCTAATGGTCTATTATGTGTATGCTTGTCTATTCTGAATGCATATGCTTGAGATGACTACGAAAACATGCCAAATCAAAGAAAAGAAGTGAATAAGAGAAAACAAATGATAATCCAAGGGACCAATGTAGGCATTGAAAATGCCATTTTACCATACGCCCGTGGGCAATGAGGAAAATCGTGAAAATCGAGAATACTTGGAAAGCGTCTCGCAAATCAGCGAAAACTTGAAAAAATCTGAGAAAAACAAATTGGGGAAAATAATCCTCATTCAGGTCAATGTCGGCATTGTCAAGCCTATTAATGTACGCCCGCAAGTGATGGAAAACCAAATCAAATCAAAGTCACGAAAGTCAGAAGAAATTCGAGAAACGATTTGAAAACCAAGTTTGAAATGAGTCAGAAATGTGTGAATGAAGCTAGGAAAAATGGCAAGAGAAAATATGCATGAAAAGGGAAACAAAATGTACAAAATGCATGTGTGAGTGAAAAAATGTAAATTCTAGGGGCTTTTGTGCAAAATTCACAAATTCTAAATGAAATCTGAAACTCTGAGGCTAAATCATCAAAAATACATAGGAAAACACATTTTATGTAATTTTGAAGAAATCTGGGGTGAAATGTGTAAAACTGTGCATTTGTGGTCAAATTCAAGATCCCTAGGGTTCAATATGCAATTTTACCAGTAAAACATGTGTTTAAAACAATTCTGAAGTAATTCAGGGTTAAATGTGCAAGAAAATGGTCTTAAGTTTGAAAATAGGAAATTTCAAAGACTGACGTGCAAATTTTCCCTAGAAAACATGCATTCAATGAGAAATCAGTGAATCTCAGGGTCGAAAATGGAATTTTTGAACACATCTGAGTATATATTTAAATTCTCAGGGTTTAATTCGCAATTATGCCCGAAAATTATGCATTCTGTACAGTTTTAGCAAAGCTCAGGGTTTTTTATGCAATTCTTCAAAGCAAACCATTATTAAAACGATTTAAAATCTATTGTAGGGACCTAAATGCAAGAAATGAGAACCTATTTGTAAGAAAAGAAAAGTAAAAGAAATTTATTTAAAAGAAAACTTTATTTTTTATTTAAAAAAAAAAAAGAAACGACGACCGCCGACGATGGAACTTCACCGCCAACAATTGCCTAGGAAGCCCTTCCAGGGCATCTCGATGCCTGATCATGCATCAAGCTCCATTGGGAGCAAGAGGAGAGAAAGAGGAAAAGATCCAACGGTTTGGATCAAAGGCTCGACGGCTGGAATTCTCCTCCCGTCTTCTTCATCGTTGATGCAACTCCGACGATGGTGTCGTGGAAGGAGGAGGCTCTAGAGGCGATGGATCAACAGCTCAGGGCTCCAAGAAGCTTGGGAATGCAACGAGGATGATTTCCCCTCATCCAGCAGTAAGAATGGGGCCTTTCTTCTTCCGCCCGATCGAGCTTCATCGGCGCTCTGACAACAGTGGTTGTAGGCAATAATCAGAGCTCAATTCGAGGACGTGGTGCCTTTGGAAGCTTGGGGAAGACCAGAGGATCGTGTCCTAATGCTCGGGGATGCGCAGCGAGGCTGGAGGCGCCTGATCGAGCTCTACTACCAGTCGTCATCTCCAGCGACGGTGACGGAGCCCAATTCCGACGACTGGCTGCTGGAGGCTTGCTGGAGGTGTTCCATGACATCTCGAAGATCGGAGAAGTAGGAGGAGGATCGTGGGGAAAGGATCGAGCATATTAGGGCACAAATCGATCACTGGATTCGTGCCCCCACCTACGTCGTCGAAAAACAGCTCCGGTGACCCCTGGAACTTTGATTCCAGCCAGGGAAATCCTATGGCTCTGCTGGAATCGCTTAGGGAAGAAGGGGGAAGACCTAGGGGATCCTTTTGGAAGAAAATTGAGGTCAGTGGAGGGCATACCTGCGAGGACAGTAGTGATGGTCACCTGAGGTCGTCGGAGCTCGCCAGAGGTAACCTGAAGCTGGAATTCCTCCCCTCCCTGAGCTTCCTCTCTGATCCTGAGCTTCCTCTGGTTGCTATGGTTGATGATCTCTCCTTGATTTCTCTCTTCTCAAACTTCCTATCCTTTTTTCAAGGTTTTTTTTTCTCTTTTTCCTCCTTCCTTTCTCTTGCAAATGAGGGGGTATTTATAAGCTTGCAAATGGCTAGGGTTGTTAGAGTAGTTTGTTATGGGTTGTTGGAAGTTGTTACGAGCTGTTATAGGTTGTTATGATGAAGGTGGAAAGTGGTTAAGTTTGTTTGGGTGGTTTAAGGTTGTTATGATGCAGGTGGGAAGTGGTTAAGTTTGTTTGGGTGGTTAGAGGTTGTTATAGGTTGTTATGATGATGGTGGGAAGTGATTAAGTTTGTTTGGGTGGTTAGAGGTTGTCATAGGTTATTATGGTGAAGGTGGAAAGTGGTTAAGTTTGTTTAGGTGGTTAGAGGTTATTATAGGTTGTTAAATTAGGGCTTTAGATTTTGGATTTGATTTAGATTGACTCTAGGGTTTTTGGATTTTTAGGTTGGATTTTAGGGTTTTAACTTGACTTAGGTTAATTTGAGGACTTTGAGTTAGTTTTAAGGTTTCGAGTTAGTTTTGTCTAGATTTAGGGTTTAGTGCTAAGTCTGGGGTTTAGGTTTAGAGTATAAGTCTAGGGTTAGGGTTAAGTCTAATTGCAAGCATACGGAGTGTCTACAGATGCCCCTCCGTGAGAGCGGTCGAAGGATAAATGGGACAAAGACCGATGCTCACGGTTGACAACGACACCCTACCCCTCTTACAAGGAAAAAAGGAAAAGGAGGAGGAAATCATTGTTTCCGGCACTCCCACTAAGAACCAAAAAAACACAAAGTTAACGGTCTCATGGACTGGATAGTTTGGGTTATCAATCCGCTCCAGACATTGTAACGGTTGTCAACCAGGTATTTCAGGCTACCAACCCAAGAGAAAGAGGACACAACAAGATTCTAGACCCACCGACCAACGGGATAAACACCTTGACTAGTGTCCATCAAGTAGTCCAGGGTACCGGTCCACAGAAGGAGGTTGGTGTACTCCATCCGGAACACTACCAAAGAGGGCACCATCAATACCAAACTCTCTGAGAAAGGATCAAATGGGACATGGTAGGTTTCGGACCTACCGACTAAGAAGGGAATATGGTAATATCAACCTAAGCGATAGTTTAGGATATCAGCCTAACTGATAGTTTAGGATATCAACCTAAGTGTTAGTTTAGGATATCAACCTAAATGATAGTTTAGGATATCAGCCTAAGTGATAGTTTAGGATATCAGCCTAAGTGATAGTTTAGGATATCAGCCTAAATGATAGTTTAGGATATCAGCCTAAGTGATAGTTTAGGATATCAGCCTGAATGATAGTTTAGGATATCAGCTTGAGTGATAGTTTAAGATATCAGCTTGAGTGATAGTTTAGGATATCAGCCTAAGTGATAGTTTAGGATATCAGCCTAAGTGATGGTTTAGGATATCAGCCCAAGTGATAGTTTAGGATATCAGCCTAAGTGATAGTTTAGGATATCTGCCTGAGTGATAGTTTAGGATATCAGCCTAAGTGATAGTTTAGGATATCAGTCTGAATAATAGTTTAGGATATCAGCCTAAGTGATAGTTTAGAATATCAACCTAAATGATAGTTTAGGATATCAACCTAAGTGATAGTTTAGGATATCGATCTAAATGATAGTTTAGGATATCAGCCTAAGTGATAGTTTAGGATATTAGCCTAAGAGATATCAACCTAAATGATAGTTTAGGATAACAGCCTAAGTGATAGTTTAGGATATCAGCCTAAGAGATATCAACCTAAATGATCGTTTAAGATATCAGCCTAAGTGATAGTTTAGGATATCAGCCTAAATGATAGTTTAGGATATCAACCTGAGTGATAGTTTAGGATATCAACCTGAGTGATAGTTTAGAATATCAACATGAGTGATAGTTTAGGATATCAACCTGAGTGATAGTTTAGGATATCAGCCTAGAGGTGAGTTGACGGACTCATTGCCGGATAGTTAGGGTTATCAGCCCGCTGGTAAGGGCATGACATGATACTAGACCTATCATCCGAAAGGGAAAACTTACCAAGTGAGACAAGCTCTAGTTTTGGCACGAGGTCTAGACGAAGATGAATGCAATACTTGTTCAACTAGAGCAGAGCAAGTGCAGCAGAGCAAACATTGCATAGATTCATCCTTTTGGAACAAATCCGGGACAGGAATACCTAAACCTCGTCCGAGGTTTAGATGGAGGCAAGACTTGCATGAGTAGGGCAAGTCTAACAAAGTAGGCTGGATTTTGCCATACCTGATACAGAAGTTTGTGAAGACTTCATTTGTCCAGGCCTAGGCAATAAAACGAGATTCTCGACTATTATCTAGGTAGTTCCCAGTGCCAAGTCTGCAGGCAGAAGAAAGCAGCAACTTGAACCAGTCAAGCACATGTCGTCGCAATGGCGATTTCTATTCTGCATCAACCATAAGCAATCAAACAAGCTAGCCAGAGATGTTCTGATGAATTTTATTATAACAATCAATGAGGTGATTACATGTATTTCAACTTGTAACAAACCAGAAGCATAACGCGAATGTCAAGAATTTGCATCATTTCTGGATCTCTTCGAGCCTGAAGCTTTGGTAAAGAGCGTATGGCTCGAAGCAGTGCTGTAGACTAGCCAGGCTTCTTTGACTTCAGCTTCGTAATCCGCTGTGCAACCTTTCCCCTCTACGACTATAAGATCCTTCGATCGTATGGAGCCACTAAGCAGGCGAGATAGCTCCTTAGTCATAGTGTAAGAGCTCAGGGGGTAATCTTGGAACCATGCTGGCATTTGCCCCTGAACATGGAAATCTTGCTGATAGCTGAACTACCGCATCACACAGACTGGGTGATATTCAACTCCACCAGTCAGCCCCGGCAGGACGATAAGCTGCATGTCGGCTGTGTTGAAGAAGGCCTCAAAGTTATGAGAAGCCAAAGGAATGATGCGCGAGATGACTTTGTCTTCCGTCAAGCCTTCTAACCGCTCATACTCCTTCCGCACAGAGGTGAGCGTGCGTGCGTGACTACTTTAACAGTAAGATTCGAAGGCTGACCGTTGTGGGCATAAATGATAAAACTTCTACACCCAGATGTGCAGCCAACCATACCTGTACAAAAGCTCCACAGCCGTAAAAGTGTCGGTAACGCTGCAGTGACTGGTCCAGAGCTCGGTAAGTTTCTGCTAAGATGACTAGGGCTAGGTCTATCCGACGAGTAATCAACGCCAAGGCTATCTCGGCGACCTCAATGTTTACGACCGTCCGACCATGGCTGAAAATCAACTCCCCTAAGAAGCGAGTAACAAAGCCCTTCAACCATAGCTCATCACCTAGCGAGGTGCGCATCCCGGCCACCTTGTCAAAGTAAGCCAGTTGTAGCATAGGAGAATGTTTGTCTGAACAAATAAGCTGACGACCACAATTGCTAGTTGACAGGCCAGTCAGTTCACTCAGGACTGAGGAATATCCATCACGCCGCATAAACACGGAGGGTCCCAAGAACTTCTGTAGATAGCATACTTTGTGGACCCCCTCCAAAGTTGGGGTCAACTCGATTCTCCTAAAACGAAATACATGATGAGCTGGCTTCCAGAACCGGGCAGCTGCACACAGGAAGTATCAAGAAACCTCCACCTTCGCGATATCTAGAAGCTTTGAGGAGATTCCTTAAGTCCGCAGTTTGTCACAATCGCTTTCTGTTAACTACCCGATCCATGCTTGGAGAACATCTAAACAATGTGCGGGCACAACCATCGTAGGGAAAACCATGATCTGTAAGGCGTTTTAGCTTTTCCTGACTCAGACCACACTAGAAAAGGCAAACGATCTTCTGTAGAACATGCTCAAAATACTGGTTTAGAAACAGGTTTCAATGTTGTTCCATTCAACAACACTTAGTAAGACTAAAGCAGACAGATAAAAGATGCAGCGCAAATGGTATCGAAACAATTAGAGAGACTGGCCCAAAGCTAAATGTTACAACTGACTGAACAAGGAATTGCCGAACAGACTAAATTTTGTGCATAGCCCTGGAGGAAGGTCTGGGTTACCAACCAATTTTGACCAGGTACACAAGTAATGAGATATAGCCATTAAACCCTGAGGATCAGAATTGTTCGATGACTGAGCCCTCGCAAGGCACTTAAGAAGCCAAATGAAGTAGCTAGAGTCCCTCCCTATAGATTACAGGGATCTTCAACTTGTAGAGCAGCTGACATGTCCCTGGTCGAGTATTGACTTAGTATGACTAACCATAGGACAGCTGACTTGCCCCTGGTTTGACATGGATGACTCTTAACCAATTAGAGCAGCTTGCATGCCCTTGGTCGAGTACTGGCTCAATGTGTCTAACCGTAGGATAGCTGACATGCCCCTGGTTTGACATAAATGGCCTTAACTAATAAGAGCAGCTTGCATGCCCCTGGTTTAGGCGATGTTCTCCTGATCCTCTTAAACTAAAAGCTGCTATCACTCCCCAACTAAGAGAACCAGATTGGACTCTGCGACACTTTTAAGGTGATTTTTGTGGAAAGAAATATATGCATGCTGAATGATTTATTGGATCTTATTAGCACCCTCAGCATTGGGATGCTTATCGCCAAGAATATAAGAGAATGGTAGCTCCAACCTCACGAGACTCTATCCAAGCCCCTAGCTTTTTGGGTGGCTCTCTAGAAATGCGATATCGTGTCCTAGGCTCCATTAAAAACCCCACTGGACCATACCCCTGCTTTTTATTTTGTTTTCTTTGTTTTTTCTCCCTCATAGGCATGTGAGTTCACCCTATCCCTGGCTTGGAGGTAATAGGTACCTAGTCTATGGTGGAGAGCTGCTGCTATTTAAAGGGTTGGCTAGGCCCTTTTTTTGAAACATGTTTTCCAAGTATTCACTCCGACTCCTCTCCAAGATAAATTGTAGGGACAGAGCTACCTGTCATACCTCTCTCTTTAGGACTGACTTCTATCTGTGACTTTTGTCTTCTAATTCTTTTATGTCCTTTCCCAAATTAATATTTTTTATTTTATTTCTCGCACTCTCATTCTCGCCCATAACATTTTATCTCCCTCTGAGAGGTGTAGGGTCCTTGAGCGGCTTAGATACTTCACCCAATTCACATTGAAAGGTGGCTCTCTCACTCCCTAGGTTACTTGAATAGTATCTACCTGGAGAGGAGATACGCATTCCCAACATTGACAGGCTTATTCCGCTTATCATCACCAGGCTAAGATCCACGTATGTGATGATGATGCCAATCAATTGTCTATATATGCACATGCTGAATGGGAGTTAGTTTGTGCTGTGATGCAAGGCTACATGGATGCAGAAGAACATTGATGAAATGAATTCATGCATGCATGGCGAAAAATGTAAGTGTCACAGGGTGAGAACACACTATTTATGATCATTGATATTACTTTTTTAGGTAGCATGAATTAACTGGCTCTGACTGTTCGATGCAGTCCATGCCCTTGAGGATGATGGCCCCTTTAGAGAAGACTTGTTTGACCACGAATGGTCCAGGCCAATTGGGTCTGAACTTGCCACGACTATCAGGGAGATGTATTACTTGCAAGACCAGGTCCCCTGGCAAGAAGCTTCTTGGTCGGACCTTCTTCTGATAAGCTTTGGCCATGCATTTCTGATAGCATTGTGCATGATGCCTAGCTTGCAACCGATGCTCATCTATCAAGTTTAGTTGGACAAGGTGGTCCTCAACCCACTCCACCTCTTCCAGCTCTGCTTCCTTCAAGACTCTGAGCGATGGTATCTCCACCTCTATTGGTAAGACTGCTTCCATACCATATACCAGAGAATATGGTGTCGCTCCAGATGAAGTCCGGAATGATGTTCAATAAGCCCGCAAAGCGTATGGGAGCCTATCATGCCAATCCTTATGTGTTTCTGCCATCTTTTTAAGAATCTTGGTTAGATTCTTATTGGTGGATTCCACAGTCCCATTCATCTGAGGACGATACAGGGAGGACCTGTGATGCCCGATATGGAATTCCTGTAGGAAGTCCTCGACCATTTTGGCTGTGAAATTTGTCCCATTATCAGAAATGATTCATTGTGGGACCCTGTACTGGGTAATGATATTGTTCTTGATGAACTTTTTAGTCACAGAGGCGGTCACTGTCTTGTAAGAGGCTGCCTCCAACCATTTCGTAAAGTAATCAATTAGTACCAGGATGTACTGATGTCCATTGGAAGCTGCTGGGTGGATCGCTCCAATGACGTCTATTCCCCATGTTAAAAAAGGCCAAAGATGACGACATACTGTGGAGCTACAGCGGTGGTGCATGAATAAAGTTGCCATGGACTTAACAGTTGTGACATCTTCGCACAAACTGACAGCAATCCGTCTCCATGGTTGACCAGAAATAACCTTGTAACATTATTTTCTTGTCCAATAACACCCCATTCATGTGAGGCCCGCATGTCCCAGCATGCACTTGCAGCATTACTGTATCAGTCTCCTTTTTATCAAGACAGCGTAGAAGCATCTGATTGTAAGACCTCCTGTACAAGTGACCTGCTCCAAGCACATATTTTGAAGCCAGTCGGACCATGGTCTTTCTATCTATCGCTGATGCATCTGGATGATGACTCCCGATTTTCAAGTAGACTCTGATGTCATGATACCATGGGAGCTACGCTATGGAATCTACTTCCTCTATGTTCATGTAGTGTGCCGACTGGTCTGTGCAGGTTACCGAAACTTTCACTGTGTCATCCTCTGGTATGGACAACCAGGATGCAAGAGTGACTAGTGCATCCACGTAAGCATTCTTGGCCCTGTTCATACAGGAAAAGCGTATCTCCTCAAACTCGGCCATCAACTTTAAGAGATGGTTATGGTATGGAACCAATTTCAGGTCTTTGGTTCTCCAGTTGCCATTAACTTATGAGATAACTAACATGGCATCGCCATGCACATGTAGTTTTCGTGCACCATGTTCTAATGTAGCCCGTAAGCCAAGAATACATGCCTCGTACTCTACCACATTATTAGTGCACACAAAAGTTAACTTTCGAGCAAGTGGGATCATCTGGCCCTGTGGGGTCTCTAGTACCGCACCGATGCCCATGCCTCTCCTGTTGACTGCGCCATCAAAGTAAAGCTGCCACTGATCTTTGTCTTGAGGGTCTACAGACTCATCCTCTTCCATGGCAAACAATATATCCTCATCAGGGAACTGAGTCTGCAAAGGTTGATACTCTGGTAAGGGTAAATCTGCTAAGTGATCTACCATGGCCTGCCCTTCATAGATTTCTAAGTGACAAAAGTGATATCAAATTGAGATAAGCACTTGCCACTTGACGCATCTACCCACCAATGCAGGCTTCTGAAACTGGTATTTCATGGGATCATGTCGGCACAGTAATAGAACTGGATATGCCATCATATAGTGCCTCAGGCGCTGTGTGGCCTTGACGAGGGACAAGCAAACTTTTTCGATTGCGGTATACTTAACTTCGCAATCATTGGATTTTTTACACAAATAGTAAATGGCCCTCTCATTGCGACCTATTTCATCATGCTGACCCAAGACTGCACCCATTGAATGCTGTGTTACTGACAAGTAAAGCAACAGAGCACGCCTTGGTGTCGGAGGAACTAGGACTGGTGGCCTTACCAAGAGCTTCTTGATTTGGTAAAAGGCTTCTTGGCACTCTTCACCCCAGCGGATCTGTGCATTTTTCCTCAAGAACTTGAAGATCAGCTCACAAATCGGTGTCAACTGAGCAAATAACCGACTAATATATTGCAATCACCCCAGCAACCCTCGGACTTCTTTTTCTGTTGTAGGAGGAGGCATCTCGATAATGGCTTTAGCCTTGTTCGGATCTACCTCAATTCCTCTTTGGCTGATGATGTAACCCAGCAACTTGCCTGATGACACACCAAATACACACTTGTTGGGGTTGAACCTGCGGTTGAACAACTTCCTCAAACATGCAATACATTCTTCAGGCTCCTTTGTCTTGGTGCATAAGATCATGGAATAATGCTGTCATCGCCCTTTGATATGTGGCCCCGACATTCTTGAGCCCAAATGGCATAACTCTGTAGCAGAACACTCCCTATGGGGTAATAAAGGACGTTTTCTCCATATCCTCTTCTGCCATTCTGATTTGATTATAACCTGAGAACCCATCCATGAATGACAACATTTTGTGTCCTGCATTATTATCCACCAACATACCAATGTGCAGGAGTTGAAAGTCATCCTTCGGGCTTGCTTTGTTTAAGTCCTTGTAATCAATACACATTTGGACCCGACTATCTTTCTTAGGTACTAGAACCACATTTGCTAACCATTCTGGGTAGAGGACGACCTTCAGAAAGTTAACTTTGTGCTGTTTCATTATCTCCTCTTTCAATTTTAACAACCACTGCGGTCACCATCAGCACAATTTATGTTTAACTGGCTTGACGTTAGGTTTAAGCGGTAATGTGTGTACCACTACCTCAACGTCTAGCCCAACCATGTCATCGTAACTCCAAGCGAAGATATCTGCATATTCTCGGAGGAGCTCAACAAGTTCTGCTCGGGCCTGTGCTGTGAGTCTGGCGCTTATTCGCACTTCCTTGACATCTTCATCGGTGCCAATGTTTACAGACTCAGTTTCTTCTTCTACATGCACGTTCGAGCCTTCTGGATCATCGTCATAAGGTTGGAATTCTGGTGCATCATGACTTTCCTCTTCTATTTCTGCATTATCTTCTTCCCCATATGCAATAAGTTCGGGGAGGACTTCCTGCTGGAATGATGGATCTATGTCTTCAAAGGTGCACATTTTCTCAGCATTCTGCCCTTGATGATGCTTTAGAATGGTTACTGTAACCCTGGTTTTCTTGTATGCACCTCTGATGATCTTAGACTCTACTATTTCCGAACTTGATGTATCTGGCTGTTCTACTTCTTTCACAGCCTTATTATGTAGACAAATGTTTTCATTTTCAAGATTTTCTTGAACAGCATGTGTGACAAGTGGGCAGCTGTCCTTTGACTAACTGATGTGAGTGCTGTCGCCCGCATTCCCTCCTGAGCCTAACTCAGGATCTTGTTTTTTGGACCCCACTGCCCAAGTGGGGCCAGGACTGATAGTACCACCTAGACTCGCCTCCCGGTTGATAAGAGATAAACTCCTCTGGTCTAGCGTTTAGTGATCTATTCTCTTCTAGGGTCATAATAGCAGACTGACCCTGTGCAATTGCCTACTCTGCAGTGTGCTCTGTCACTATTGCTTTCCCCTTTTTGCGCTTGAGTTCACTCTGCGCGTCTTCCGCCAGTACCGCCAACTGCTCCTAAAACTGGACTTCCAAATCGCTGAGCATGTTGTCAACTTGTGTTACCACAGCATCCCCCTTATCTTCATCAAAAGCAAAATCCACATAGTAGGCACTGGTAGTTTCTAATACCCCAGGCGATGATTTCGGCTATCCCAACTGTAACCCCTTCACAGTTGATTGGTATACTGATGTTGCTATTGTTGAGGCTGCCCCTGCTGAATCCAAGACTGCAGCTGGACCTGTAGAAAGTCCTTCAGCTGACTCCAGAGGTGGCAATGCCAGCATAGCTATCCCCGATGGCATGAATGATGTTGAATCCACTCTAGAGTCCACTATTTCCTCCTCAGAGTAATAATCTTCCACACATATCCATTCTGACCCATTGACTGATTTATCCTGCTCAGACTCTACAAGCACAAAACTCTGATTGGGATCCAGCAATCCTGCACTAACAAAGTTAGTTAAATCTCGTGGAATAACGACCTTTTGGAACTTACGACACTTTGAATATATGTCTTGTGGTTTCCACTCGTATCCTAGTCCTTTGAACTGTCGCTTTTTCTCTGCGGCAATTGGTTCGACGATTCCTTGGCCATTCCGCCCGAGAGGTGCTCCTTTCTCGTACCCCCACCTGTGACATAGGTTCTTGACCATCAAGAAAGGATTGCTAAAAGCGACCAAATGGCTGGCATGCTCGAGAATCAGAATGAAATTGACCTGTTCAAAGCGATCGACACAGTAAAGCACATTAGAAGGCTTAGGATCAAAATGGACAGTATGGAGTGATACTGAAGAAACTACCTCATCCTTCTCCTTTCAAGGTTTTCCGCCATCACAACGACAACGTCGTTGTTCCAACGGAACTTAATCATTCAATGAAGGGTTAAGGGATAACTTGATGCTTGTGGAGCCAAGGGCGCCCAAGCAAATGATTGAAGGATGGCTCGAGGTCGACAGCATAGAACTCAACCTCAAAACAGGCCAGACCAATGATTAAGGGAATGATCAAAATCCCTAGAGCATCATGGTGCGTGTTATCAAATGTTGTCATTCCTTTCATGGCTGGAGTAATGTCCTCGGATTTAAATCCCACCTGATTTACAGTTCGCAAAGGGCAGACATTTAAACCGGCGCCATTATCCACCAAAGTAAGAGAAATGCGGAAATTCTGGTATTGCACCGTGATGAACAGGGGCTGGTTATGATTAGTCCCTGCTGGGGTAAGCTCTGAGCTAGAGAATGAAATGACCTGCGGCACAGCTATCATCCCTACCATGCTTTCCAAGACTGATGGTTGTATTGTTGGGGGAACATGAGTGGCCTGGAAAACTCGGAGAAATGCCTCTCGGTGTTCAGCCAAAGTATGGATTAGGTCCCAGATGGAGATGTCTGCTTTGACTTTCTTTAATTGGACCGTAATGTCAGCTACAGGCGGGTCAGTCTTGGTAGTGGTGGGGTTAGCTCTTGGGATTGTTTCTTCAGGGATCTGATTGGGAATCTGGCTTCTTGGTTGGGAAGACGAAGTTGTGGGCTAGTTGGGTTTGTTTGCCGGTCGGGGCCTTGTATACTCGTCCAGACCGCGTTACCTCCGCACACATTTCTGTGGTATAGCTATAATGCAAGCGGTGAGTATCCTGTGTGAGGTTGATGACCACAGGAGCACGGGCCCTCAATTCCACTGGGACCGAAGCTGGTGGAGTAGGTATTGGCGTTTGGTGGGTCAGGTCATGCTTTGGTTTGGCTAACAAACTGATTATTATTAGGGTGGATTGCATAGTAGTTTTCGCAGCCGTGGGCCTCGATCTGGCAGTTAGTTGGATCATATTGACTACTGAAATGGAAGCTTGAATGAATGATTGACTATGCTGATAGGGGAACGGATCTGAGACAACATGGATGAGAAGAGAAGGATCAAAAGGTACAACCTCATCAGAAGAAAGAAAATGAATTCCTGAAGTTCCGGGTGCATGCTCAAGCAATGGCTGATTAACTATGTTGCTAGGTGTGGATGTAGAGGAATGAGGTGTCTGTGCAACGAGCGCGGACTCTGCCTCTTGTGTGTTGATGGTGATGACCTTTTGGTCAATCAAGTCTTGAATTGCCTTCCGGAGTGTATAACAGTTATCTATAGAGTGCCACGCGGTTTTATGGAAACTGCAAAATAAATCCGCTTTAAACCACTGCGTAAGTGGATTCGGTGGTGGGCGAATTTCCGGAAGCCTCAATAGCGACGCAACCTTAGGAAACACAACACTCAGTGGCTTAACCAGAGGAGTGAAATTCCACCGAGGTCGTCTTGATCCTTGGTAGTGCCCCTGCCTTGCCAGTGCAGGCTGGTAGACTGGCTCAGCAGTGGTGGTGATTCGTGACTCGTGACGTGCGTGGTGCCCTAGGTGCAGGAGAGTAGACCACTTGACTCTAAGCTAGCGAGCTCACCACACCGACTGGCATAATGGGAGCTCCAACATTTGCCACCGCATTCTTGGCAGAATCCTTCTTCCGTGCATACCCAGTGTTAGATCCACTGTTGCCACCATTGTTGTTGCTGGTTCCGCCTGAAGCCATGGTCTGCTTTGCGAATGCTGCTAATGCTGGAAAGCTTCCACTATTCAGTGAGCTCTCGACACGAGTGCCAGCTTTGATCAGGGATGCAAAGGTGGAAATAGGCTAGATTCTTAGCAGAGCCCCAGTGGC
This sequence comes from Posidonia australis, assembly GCA_024699735.1. NCBI lineage: Eukaryota > Viridiplantae > Streptophyta > Magnoliopsida > Alismatales > Posidoniaceae > Posidonia > Posidonia australis. The sequence goes on along the minus strand of JAMKQA010056612.1, from coordinate 6,241 downwards.
TGGTTGCACTCCTCGAATTATTATCTCGATAGACTCTTCGTCAGAAGGTCTATCGCGAACTTATGAAGTGAAGGCTCACCAGTGCCCGACATACTCCGCAAATGGCTCATGGGGCTTCTGCCTTGTGGCCACTAGGTTCTCGCGCTTTGGGACCATGTCGAGATTGAAGGAATACTATTCTAGAAAAGCTTGACTGAGATCATTCCAGGTCTTTATGGTGGTCATATCCAGAGATGTGAACCTGTAACACCCGTAAAATTCATTTTAAAATTATTTACATTTTATGAATTTTATTCCTAAACTGGTGTTACTATTCCGAGGCCTGTTATGTGGTTTTGTGCTTTTGGGCTTGGGCCTCGTGGGTCGGCTTCTATTTGCGTGACCCTATGCGTGGTTTGGCACTATGCATTGTGGCACTATGCGTGTGGGGCCCAATGTGGGTCCGTGAGGGGCCCAGTGTGGGGTCTGTGCAGGGCCTGCATTCGTGGCTGTCGATTGTGGCTGGTGGTTGGGCGGAGTGGTCGGTTGCTCGTGCGGTGTGCTGGTGGCTGAGATGTGCAGGTGAGCACTTTTCCAGTTACTACGGGCGCAGGCTTTATAAGCCGCACCGCACTCCTCCGCCGCCCATCGCCGCCTTCTTCTTCTTTCCTTCTCCTCCCCGGCATGCATTTCTCCCTTCCCCACCATTCTTTCCCTTCCTCCCCACTCCTCCTTCTCCGCCCCTTCTCCTTCCACTCGTCTCCCTTGTCTTTCCCCTGCATCACGCGTCGAGAGAGAGAGAGAGATTGAGGGAGTGAAGCAGAGGGCTGCGGTGGCTTGGGTGGCGCGTGGAGCTTGGGTGGAGCGTCCTTGGGGTCGTGGTGTGGCCGAGGTCATCGGAGTTCGCCGCAGATCGACCGGAGATCGTCGGAGGTGTTTTCAAGTACGCATCTCCACCTCATGTTATAGAGAGCATGAAATTGGTAGAAAATGCTAGGATTGCAAGTAATCTAGGTAAATTTACTTTCCTAGAATTTATTGTGATTTTATGAGAATTTATTGGCATTTATGATGGTTGGTGCGTTTTGGGTTCTTTTGACCCTTCAGTCTTTCTAATTTTATATCTCATTTCATGGTGAATGGATTTTGGTTTTGTTTGTTGGGTTTTGGAGTAAACTCGAGGGTCTACATCTTGTATTTTATGCAAGATTTTTGGTGCTTTTTTAAGGGGTCCGATCGAAGGTCCCAGTTGGGGTGATTTCGGATGGTAAGGTTTGGGCCATTTTCTGGTTTCGCAGAATTCGATATACCGAAATGGAAACGACATACCGAACCAGTGGATTTCGGTACACCGATTCCGTTCGACATACCGTTTTTCTGTCAGTTTAGGTCCTCTGGTCGAAATTTGGTCAGCCGAATCAAGAGATTTCGGTCGACCGAACCAGCTTTGGTATACCGAATTCGGCCTGAGTGTTGATCGTTGACCTGATTCGGTCGACCGATCCAGATCGGCCTACCGAACCAGGGGTTTTTGGCATACCGAACCTCTTTTTGGCATGCTAAATCTGGGCCCAAATGTGCTTATATAATGTGTTTTTCGAGGGCTTTCTGGATTGCCGTGTTTTGTCCCATTGAGATGGGATTATGGGTCGTCAGCGATGGTCCCCTGGGACACCTAACGCGTCGCTTTGCCGAGGTTTTGGAAGAATTTTCAAAGATATGAAAATGGTTTTTTGGAAATGGATTTCAAGGAAATGGTTGGCCTATTTTGGAAAATATGTTCCTGATTTTCTGTGTGCGGGCCGAGACAGTGTGACACCGTGTCGTCGGGACAAGGGAAAGGGACGACATTCTCTGGTGGTCGGGCACGACTCCCTGGTTGAGGTCGAGGGCGGAGATACCTGAGGCTGAGGGGTGTCGGGTCCTGGTGGTATGAGAATCCTTGATTGTCGTCTCGAGGCTAGGATTGTGGTCCACTGGTTGAGGTGTCTTGTGGCATGACAGGAAAGTATGATACTCTTGCTGTCGTTGTGAGCACTAAGGCTAGGGTGTTGTCGGGTGTGGAGGTATGATACTCCCTCCTGAGCACCGTGTGTGGAGGACGTCGTGAGGAAGGGTACCCTGTGGTGACCAGTGCAGGTGGGACACGTGCCCCGTAACTAGTAGCGTCCTGAGAGACAGGACAACCTTCCCAGGGAGGGGTTGGCTTTGTGAGGGTTCTTCAGGTGGGAGAATCGCGGGACGGTGATCGCTCCTGCACAGGGTGGCTTCACCGTGGCAGTGTAGAACACCGTGGTCGCTCCTCGGTGGAATGCGTGTGCCCAGAGTTAGGTTGCCTAGCGTCGGGCTTCCCGACTCACTGTGTGTGGTTTTGGCCATTGAGGGCCTTTGCTTGTGGCGTTGGGCTAGTAGAGCCCTGGTTTGTGGTTTTGGCCGGTGTGGGCCTGGTTTACGAGGTTTTGAGAAATAGTTTGCGAAATGAATTTAAAAGGAAAATCGATTATAGTTTTATTTTCCGTGGTTTTCCTTGGGGTGCGTACTAGGTGACATTTGTCACTCATGTGTTTTCCTTATGGTTTTGGTTTACAGCTGCAGACATGCAATTAGTTTAGATATTTACTGTTTGGCTAAAATTTTCTCGTAATTTAATTGTTTTAAATTATTGTGAAAAATTTGAGGCGTGGCAGAACCATTTCAAAGCTGGACCTGTGAGGCTTTTCTAAAAGAGGCGAATAAGACGTCTCTCATCAGCCTATAACTGAGCGAGATTGCCGTAGTATGCCCTAAGGCGAGAGCTTGGGCAACCTTTCCCATTATACTTTTCGAATTCCGAGATATGGAAGTTCGAAGGGAGTATAGTCTGTGGAAAATAGCAGAGGTCCCAGAAGGTATAAGGCTGGCGATCCTCACCCTGCACTTGTCGTAGTGCTTTCTCTAAGTCATTCATCCTAGTGAAAAGTGCATTTGGGGTAGCTGCTGACATTGATTGTGCAGCTGGGGCAGGTCTCGAGTACACTGTATCCATAACACCCATGTGCTCCTCCGGATCTATCATCTCCCCACCTGGTGTCACGACGTGATGATCAATGTACCCGTGCATGTGTGCTGTCTGTGGTGGTGTGCATGCTGAAGCCTATATCTGATGCAAGGGTACAGGAATGTTATGCTGTGCTGGGCGTGGTGTTGTGTGTGGGAGTAACAGCTATTGAACCGGTATAGTCGGGTTCACAGGTCGTTGTACTCCTGTCAGCCCAAAAGGCGAACCACCAGCAGATGGAGGAATATGCTGTGCATGCTGTGGTAGTGATGCTATCAGCAGAGTAGCAGCGCCTCTTGCCGAGACAGCGAGAAGTTGTGGCGACGACTGCGGTGGTGGTGTGACTGGTGCAACGTGAAGTGCCTGAGCAAGCAAAGCGAGGTCCTCAGGAATAGGACAAACAGGCGCAATCAGAGTAGGATCTAAAGAGAAAGCCATGCTTTACAGCCTCTGCGCAAGGGCCAGAAGTTGCTGAGATTGCACAGTTATGGAACCGTCGGTAGAGGTACCGTGGACCAAAATAGCAAGTGGAAGATATGTCACAAGGGGCTGGAAGTTCAAGGATGTTGCGAGTTGAAGTCCTACTGAAGAAGCAATCGCAACCAGCTGTGTGTCAAGTGGAGTAGAATCAACTGAAGGACAGGACCTCATCAGATCAGAAGGTCTAGTGGTAGTCATGGTAACTGCCTCGGTCACGGGCTCCAAACCAATAAGGGTCTGCCAGTGTCCCGAAACTAGAGGACAGGGAACTCCAAGCGCCTGAAAGTGGCTATCATGGAGTGCAGGAGGAGTGACTGATGTCAAAGTAAAAGAAAAAGAAGGGGCGGAAACAAGAACCCCCTCCAGAGCAACCGGTGCAAAGGTCGTAGAGGCTCGCTGGGCCATAACGGACCGCAAACGAGTAAAGATGGGGCTACGATTGCAAACAAGAGGACGACGCCTACGGTGAGCTATCGTTGGAAGTGACGAATAGCTCGAGGAAAGACGGTCGAGAACAGTGCCTCAAGATTGAGGTCACAGGAAGGAACTCCCAGGCTCTGGCCTAGGACTCACACACAGAACCTGTAGACACCCCGATTTTGCAATCATTTGGCAGCAGACTCTTCTGGAAGATGCTCTAGTTGCAACCTCCACCCAAAACCCTAACTCCACCAAAACCCTAACTCCACCAAAACCCTAAATCCTCAAACCCACTCAAGCACACACAAGCCCACTATAACCTAATCAAAGCAAAAACCAATAATCAAGAATCAAAACCAAATAAAATTCATTTAAAACATTTAAAACCCTAATTAATCAAAGTAAAATCCTAATTAAAACAAAAATTAAAAAAAATCCATCTAAATCCACTTAAAATCCAAATTAATTAAGTAAAACCCTAATTAAAACCAAAATTAAACAAAATCAACCTAAAAACATTTAAAATCCTAATTAATCAAGTGAAAATCCTAATTAAAGACAAAATCAAATAAAATCCATTTAAATTCAAGGGAAAAGAACCTAAATTAAACCTAAAACCCTAAAAAAACCCTAAAGTCACTTAATTAAGTTAAAAACCCAAAATTAAACCCAAAATTCTAATTAAAACACAAAAACCACAATTAAACTAAAAAAACCCTTAATTAAAACCTAAAAGCCCTAATTAAACTAAAAACCCCAAAATTAAAACCCAAAAACCCTAATTTAAACTAAAAACTCTAATTAAAATCCAAAACCCTAAAAACCCCTAAAATAATTAAAATCCTGAAAATCCTAATTTAAAACCAACTAATTAAGTCACAAAAACCCAAAATTAATTCAATCACCAAAACCCTAAAATAATTAAAATCTTTAAACCCTAAAACACAAAAACACTAAAAGAAAAACAATAATCCAAAAAAAAAATTAATCTAAAAACCAAGTAATTATAACCTAAATTAAAATCATAAAATCAAAATCATAAACCTAATTAAAAACCTAAAACCAAAAAAACTCAAAACCCTAAAAACCCTAATTCAAAATCACTTAAGTAAACTCAAAACCCTAATTTGAATTAAAATCCAAAGAATCTCCAATTTAAAATTTATTAATTAAACCTTAAAAATCACAAAATCAATTAAAAATCATAAAACAAAATTTAATCAAAACCTGATTAAAAACCTAAATTTATCTCCCAAAACCCCTTAAAAAATCCCCAAAAATAAAAACAAAAAAAGTCCAAAAGTCAGAAGCCCAAACCACCGGCCCAATGTAACCTAATAACCTCCCATTCCCCTTCAACCAAAAACTTTGGGAAATTAGGAAAATAATTCCAGCAAGCCAACTGCACCCATCTCCCCACTCCCTCCTTCCCCCACGAGCTGGCCAACTACCAGCCACGATCCACAGCCCAAACCGCATCGTCCATCCCTTTAAAAAACTCTCAGAAACCATATTCTCCTCCCCTTATAGCTTTGATTCAGCATCTCTCTAGGTCTGTAGAGTCTTCCCCTAGCCATCTGGTTGTGTTTCACCTGAGACAACCTCCTATCGCGTCATCCCCTTCTTCTCCAGTGGTGGGTTCACCACCAGAGGTGAGGCTGGTGGCCTCTCAGCTCGGGACGAGGTCCCGACGCCTCCCCTCATCTCCTCCCTCTTCCTCCTTGAGCCTCCGTCGCTCAGAGGAGGATTTCCTGGCCTTCCGATTGCCAGATGACTGCCGCCGTCGCCACTACACCCATCGTCGGAGCACGAGACGGGGAGAGCCCTTCAGGCCACCCCAGACTACAACGACCCCACTGGGATCCTCCTCGCGTGTAACATCTGTGCCTGGAATTTTCCATTTTATATAAACCATGGATTTCTTGTAATTATTGTATATGGTTTATTAATGGTTAATTCAGTTTGAGTTCGTTGGTTGTGGTTCTTCCCTGTATTTTGTGCCCTTGGTTTCTCCCTTGTGGTGTGTTTTTGGCTTGTGGGCCTGTTTATGCCTTCGGACCCATGTGTGCCACGTGGGCTTGGACCCGGTCAAAGGGGAGCCAACGGCAGCCCGTGACCTGCCACGTCTTCTTCCCCAATCCCGTGAGACCTAGCGGGGGAGATAGTCACTCGTCCCGTCCCCTCCGTCCAGAGCTGGAGTAGCTGGTGAGCGCCAGCAGGATTCCGGGATGGCAGGCGCGCTGGAGAGCTTTAAGAGGAGGTGGTGTGGTGGCTGTGTTGGAAGCCACGAGCTGCAAGCGGAGGAGCCAGAAGGAGGGCGAGAGG
>JAMKQA010056611.1:0-24711 GCA_024699735.1 Posidonia australis | reverse complement strand
GACCCATGTGAGGGGTGATTGCATGGTACAAAGACCATGAAAGAATGTGTGGGTTTAAAGACCACAGGTAATGATTTGATGCATAATGCATGTGATTTACAAAGAGTTTTATGAATGGAAAATGGTTTTGATAAATGTTTTGAAAAGAGAAATAGCATATGATTTTTAAAGAGATTGATGGAAATTGTAGAAACCACAATGGAATCAGGACTTGCCGACGAGGTAGTAAGACCTCTAGAGATGTCGGGGACGTGTCCTTGGTTGTGGTTGCCGAGTTTGCAGTCCGGGGTAGGAGCCTCGAGACTGTGGTGGTACTGTAGGACCCGAGGTATGAGTGACCTGGACTACCCTCAGTGCCGGTGCTGGACGGGTCTGGGGTTAGAGTCCCCAGGTGCTCGGGTACCAGGGCGTCCCTAGGACACACTCCATGCTTGTACCAATGAGGGTACATTTTAAGGCTGCGGCTGGGGCGGTTGAACTCCTGCGCGAGGTGGTTCACCGCGGCACTACAGTGTGGGTGTGGTGACATGGAATCCTCACCAGCTACTTGTAGTCAGGTCGATCGCCTGTGGCCAGGGTGATGCGACCAGTTTTGGAATGGAAAAGTGTGGATTCGTGTGCGGACTAGTTCCAAGCCCGGAATTGTAATGAGTTGTGTTAATGATTTTAAATGATGTTTTGGGCTAGGAAACTAGATGAAGTGATTTACTTCTCCTATGTTGAATGCAAAGGTTTATGAACGAGCATGAGGTTTTGAAAGAAAAGAAAAGAAAGTTTGAAATGCCATTTTCCAAATTTTTCTAATTAAATATGTGGTTTTGGAGATGGTAGTTTTCTGGCAATGGTTTTCTTGGGTTTTAGCGCTATTTTTGGGGCACGTACTGGGTGACATTCCTATCACTCATGCGTGTTTTCCTTGTCCCCTTTGTTTCAGGTGCATCTTTTCGAGCCACGTTTGCCGCACATAGGTCTGGGTGATTAGTTTTATTGATTTATTCTGTTATTTAAATTCTTTTAGCTACTCTTGGGTAGTTCTTATATTGTTGTGTAGCGTTGGGGTGTTACAGCACCTGACCACTCGAGAATGTCATCACACTTTCTGGTCCCAATGACACGGTCCCACACTGTCTCAGCCCGCACACAGAAAACTAGAAAAACCATTTTCCAAATTTGCCAACTCATCTCTTTTGAAATAATTTTCAAAACCATTTTGTATCTCTGCAAATCCTTCCAAAACCTTAGCAAAACAACACATTAGGTGTCCCAAGGGACTACTACTGACGGCTTGCAATCCCATGTCAAGGGATAATAGAAACCAATCCGGTAAACCCTCGGAAATCACATTTTATAACAGCATCTGGGCCCAGATTTGGCATGCCGAAAATGGGATTCTGTATGCCAAAAATCCCTGGTTCGGTAGACTGATTTGGGTCGATCGACCGAATCTGGTCAATGATCAACACTCAAGTCAAAATTGGTATACTGAAGATGGGTCGGTCGATCGAAATCCACTGATTCAGTTGACTGTCCAAAATCAGACGATCGAATTTTGACTAGAGGACCTAAATTGATAGAAAAATGGCGTACCAAATCGTTCGGTATGTCCATTTCTACAAAAAATAGAAAACAACCCAACTTACACAATTCAAAATCGCCCAAAGTGGGACCTCTGATCGGACCCCCCAAACAAACACCAAAAATGTTGCATAAAACGTAAGATGTAGACACTCGAATCTATTCCAAATCCCAACAAACAAAATCAGAAACCATTCACCATGCATTAAGATATAAAATCGCAAAGGCATAAGGGTTAAAATGACTCAAATCTCAACCATGGGCATAAATGTCCATAATCCACAATAAATTCTCATAAATTCAGAATAAATTCTAGGAATGTAAATTTACCTAGATTTGATGCAATCCTATCAATTTCTACCATTTTCATGCTTTCTATGCATGGATTGGAGATGTGTACTTGAGAAACGTGCTCCGACGATCCTCTGATCGACTCCGGTGACCACGACGCCCACGGGAGCTTCCACGACCTCTGAAGCACTCACCACGCCAATGCCGAGCCTCATGGTGCCTCTACCTCTCACTTCTCTCTCCTTCTCTCGTCGGTGCACGAAATAGGGGAGGAAGAATGGGGGTGACGGGTGGGGGAAAGAAAGGGGTGGGGAAGGGAGAAAAGTGAGGAGGATGGGAAGGAGAGGTGGGGAAGGAGAAGTGTACGCCCAAGGAGGAGGAGAATAAGGAAGAAGGAAGAAGGAAGCGGGCAACAAGCGACAGAGGAGTGTGGCGTGGGAAACTTATAAATCCTTGCGCACGTAGTAATTGATAACGTGCTCACCTACGCACCTCAGCCACCAGCACCCCGCACAAGCTCAACGGCCACCACCCAACCACCAGCCACAACAACTGACCTACAATACGGGCCCCACATGGTCCCACACCTAGGCCCACACGCACAGTGCCACAATGTATAGTGCCAACCACGCATGGGGACATGCAAACAGAAGCCAGCCCACAAGGCCCAAGCCATAAAACACAAAACCACACAAACGAGCCTCAGAACAGTAACACCTGTCCTGGAATAAATTCATTAAAATGTAAATAATTACAAAATGAATTTTACGGGTGTTACATCCTAACCCCCTTAAAAGAAGATTTCACCTCTGAAATCACTAGGCGAAAAGATACGGGTACTGGGCTAGGACGGCTTCCTCACGTTACCACGTGGCCTCCTCGGCTCCATGATGCCACCACTACACCAAGACCAGTGGAATCACCTTGTTCTACAGCACCTACTCCTTGCGATCAATAATCTGGACGACATCCTCTACAAAGGACAGATCTTCTTGAAGCCCCTCTGGCTGAACTGGGATCATATGAGATGCATCAGCCAGGCACTTTCTCAGCATGGAGACATGTCGTGCACAGATGACATCTCTGGTGGTAGATCCAACTGATAAGCGACCTCACTGATCCTTTGGGTAATCTGGTATGGGCCAATATAGCAAGGACTCAACTTGCCACAGTTCCTAAATCGCATGACACCCTTGGTCGGTGACACCTTTAGGAACGCATAGTCTCCCACCAGAAATTCCAGTGGTCTCCGCCTCTTGTCGGCGTAGCTCTTCTGCCAACTCCCTTGAAAGTGTAAGGTACATGCTCTAAGCATATCCTCCAACGTCTGGATAGTCCTCTCTATCTGACCATTTGACTGAGGATGAAATGCTGTACTATAGTTGAGCACGGTGCCAAAGGCCTCCTGCAGAGTTCTTCAAAACCTTGAGGTGAACCTCGTGTTTCTATCTGACATGATAGACATTGGAACACCATGCAGCTTCACCACATCGGATACATACAACTCCGCTAGGCGGTGCATCAAAAACTTCACCCAAATGGCCAAGAAGTGAGTAGGCTTGGTTAGCTAATCCATGATCACCTACATGGTGTCGTTCTTCCTCTGAGTCTGCGGCAAACCAGTCACAAAGTCCCTCGAGATGTGCTCTCACTTCCACACAGGAAAATCCAACGGCTACATGGTCCCTTTAGGTCTTTGGTGCTCTGCCTTGACCAGCTAACAGGTTGTACACCTTGCCACATGGTCAACAACATCTCTCTTCATGCCAAGCCATCAAAAGTTCCACTTTAGATCTCGGTACATCTTGGTACTCCTAAGGTGAATAGTGTACCTGATTGATGTGCTTCATTCAACAACCTCTGCTTGGCCTCTTTATGCTGGGGCACATACAAATGCATATCATATCTCAGCTCTCCATATGTCCCAACAGAGAAAAGAGGCTCTCCATTAGCCACCAACTTCTCAAACACAGCCTGAATAAATGGATCCAGCTACTGACAAGCGACAATAGACTCTAACAGCTTAAGGCGAACAGATAGGTTAGCCACCCAGGCACCAACCGTTCCCTAAGCTTGCAGCTTTGGCCTGTAGCTAACTAGATCCTCCAACATGGTCCACTCCTTGACCATCAAGCTCACCATCACGTGCGTACGCCAACTCAAGGCATCATTGACCACGTTGGCCTTGCCAGGATGGTAGGACAGGCTAAAATCATAGTCCTTCAGATACTCCACCCAACAGTGCTGCCTTAGGTTGAGGCCCCTCTACGTGAAGATATACTTCAAGCTCTGATGATAAGTGAAGACCTCAAACTGCTCTCCATAGAGGTAGTATCGCTAGAGCTTGAGAGCGAAAACTATGGCATCCATCTCCAAATCGTGGGTCGGGTAGTTCTTCTCATGCTCCTTCTAGCTAGCATGAAGCATATGCGATGACATTGCCATCCTACATCAGAACACACCTCAACCCAACACCACTGGCGTCACTATACATAGTGAAGCCACCACTTCTAGAAGGCAAAGTCAACATAGGGGCAGAAATCAAATGAGACTTCAACTCTTGAAAACTCATCTCACAATTATGGTCCCAGCAAAACAGAACCCCCTTCTTGGTCAACTCTGCCAAAGGCATGGCTATGGAGGAGAAATCCCTGATAAACCTCCTATAATAGCCTACTAGACCTAAGAAACTCATGATCTCCATCATAATCCTGGGTGGCTCCCAACTACTCACCGCCTTGACCTTGGCAGGATCCACTCTGATGCCTTCTCCAGAAATCAAATGGCTAAGGAACATGACTTCACTCAACTAGAACTCACACTTGGAGAATTTGGCGTACAGCTGATGACGCCTCAGAATATCCAAAACCGCCCTCAAGTACAAGGCGTGAGTCTAAACATTAGAGAACTGGTCCAGAAAAGTGCTAAAAATCTTGTTCATCAGATCCATAAACACAGTCGGTGCATTGGTCAAGCCGAAAGGCATGACCGTGAACTCATAATGCCTATACCGTGCCCGAAAAGTAGTTTTCTAGATGTCTGAATCTCATATCCTCAACTGGTGATACCCTAACATCAGATCAATCTTCGAGAACACGGATGCAGACTGCAACTGGTTGAACAGGTCAACAATGCGGGGCAAGGGATATTTGTTCTTCACTGTGATCTGGTTCAGCATCCGATAATCTATACACACTCGGAGCAAACTATCCTTCTTACAGAAGAACAAGACAGTTGCTCCCCACGGCGACACACTCAACCTGATAAACCCCTTGTCCAGCAACTCCTGCAACTTAGTCTTGAGCTCTCACAACTCTGCTGGCGCCATGCGATAAGGAGGCTTCGACACAGCACCAGAACTGGGGATCAGATCGATCGAGAATTCTACTTTCCTATGAGGTGGCATACTAGGCAAATCATTAGGGAAGACGTTGGGATATTCACACACCACAAAGATGTTGTGTACACCAACCTCAGGAGAAGTGGAGGTAACTATACTGGCTAAATACCCCACGTAACCCTTGACCAAAGACTTATAAATCTTCATAGCTAAAATAACAAGCTTAGGCTCACCTTAACACCCACCTTGCATAAATAAAGACCCATCCTCAAGAGACCAAAAATAAACTCTCCTTCGAGCACAGTCGATCAAAGAGGACTGCTATGCCAACCAATCCATGCCGAGTATCACATCGTACTCCTGCATGTCCATCACGATCAGGCTGGCGTCAAACTTTCTGCTATTCAGTGTCAAGTCGACAGACTGCAGATACCGCCATGCCAAACTGTGCTCCCCTAGCGGCGTCACCACATTGAGATGAAAGGCCAGTCTAGCTGGTCTCCCTCCCAACTCCACTGCAAAAGACTTAGAGATAAAGGAGAAAGAACTCCCTGAGTCAAACAACACATTGGCCATGTGGCCAGCCATAATAAAAGAACCTGATGGCCAAACAAAACAACACCACATATCCATACAATTAGGCAGATGTCCAGATTACAAGGAGATTACAACAAATCTCACAGGGTTACAAAACCAACTAATCATCCTTACCCTCAACTACATCTCCCGAAGACCTAGTGCCTGGAGCTGCAATGGTAAACACCTGTCCCTTAGTTGGCTATTGCGATGCACTTCCTGCCTTCTTTGATGGTTCCGAACAAGATTTATGAACGTGTCCCACCTTCCCACAATTATAGTACACCACCAAAGTTGTGGTTCGTCGAGGATGGGGACAATATGCAGTGATGTGGCCCACCTAACCATAGTTGAAGCACTTGTTCCCATCGAGGGCACCGGACCCTGTCTGACTGGGGCCAACTCCACTACACCCAGCAAAACTCCACCAGCCCCAAAGGAAACACTGGACCTCGCCTTTTGCTTCTTCTCAAGGCTACCAGAACTACTGGCACTTGGAGGATCGGAGAAGGAGAACTGTGAGGTAAAAGAAGACTTACCCACAGTCTAGCATCGATAGCCCATCACCTTCACCCGTAGCCCTAGGTTCAAGCTGTCCAGAAACCTCTGCGCTTGCTCCTCCTCAGATTCATAGGCAAGAGCAAAGCGTTCCAGCCGGGCGAACTCAGTCTCATATTCGAGCACCGACATCTTTCCGTGCTCGAGACTCTGGAAATCTCGACGAAGCTGCTCCTTCACATGAGCGGGAAAATATTTGTCATAGAAGGCTGTCTTGAAAACCTTCCACTAGATGCTAATAGTGACTGAGTCCGGGAACTTCAACCACCTCATAGACTTCCACCACATATCTGTCTCACCATCTAGTAGATAAGTCGCCAACCGCACCAAATGCTCCTCTAGGCATGCCATGCTCTCCAGCATCTTCATCACCTTCTCCAGCCAGACCTCGCTCTCCTCAACACTAACCTTGCCCTTGAACGATGGTGGATGAAGCTTCATGAACTGGTTCAGCCATGGGTCACCCAACGGCTTGTTGGCACTCTCTTGCTGAACGTGTGAGAGATCCCGTGTGCCAAACTCCTCAGTTCTGCACGAACCGCCTTCCATCCACCTACGTCCTCCAAGGGTTCAGTCTCCTTGACAAGGGCTTTTCCCTAACAACCATGAGGAGGCATCCTATCGTAGAAAGGTAATGTACCTACACCATAGACAACGTAACAACTAAAAAACCATGAAGAGATCAGGTGTAGACTCTACCATGCATGCAAAACCTATGGAGTCTCTAGACCGGACACCCTAAGTATAGTACTAACCTAATGCGACCTAGTGAATCTGGAGCTCTGATACCAAATCTATCACGCCGTGAATTTTTCCATTACAATTTAAACAAATTAAATTACAAGAAAATTAAAGCTAAATAGAATATATTAAACTACCAGGAACTTGTGTGTGTGGCTACGAGACTCTGATCTATATGCACTATGCTAAACCTTCTGCATGCCTGAACCTCCAACCCAAAAACACGAGAAAAATGCATGAGTGATAGATGTCACCTAGCACGCACCCTACAAAAAAAGGAAAAAAAAAACCATAATAAATTTTCTTTTAAATTCATTTCACAAACCATTTTCTTTCAAATCCCACAAGCTAGGTCCACACTGACCAAAACCACAAACGGGGCTCTACTAGCCCAAAACCATGAGCACAACCCTTAATGGCAAAAACCACACACAGGGAGTCGGGAAGTCCAGTGCCATGCAACCAAACTCTAGCCACTAGCAGACCACCAAGGAGTGGCCACGACATTCTGCACTGCCACGGTGAAGCCACCCTGTGTAGGAGCGATCATCGTCCCGCGAGTCTCCCTACCTAGAGAACCCTCACAAAGCCAACCCCTCCATGGGAAGGTTGTCCTATCTCTCAGGATGCTACTAGCTACGTGGCAGGTGTCCCACCCACAGTGGCCACCAAAGGGTATGTCTCCTCATGGTGTCCTCTACACACGGTGCTTAGGAGGGAGTGTCATACCTCTACACCCGACAACACCCAAGCCTCAATGCTCACAACGACAGCAGGAGTATCATACCTCCTCGTCATGCCACAAGATACCTCAACCCGTGGACTACAACCCTAGCCTTGAGATGACAGTCAAGGAGTCTCATAACTCCAGGACCTGATGCACCTTAGCCTCAGGTATCTCGGCCCTCGACCTCGACCAAGGAGTCACGCCTGACCACTCAAGAATGTCATCACATTCTTTGGTCCCGACGACACAATCCCACACTGTCTCAGCCCGTACACAGAAAACTAGGAAAACTATTTTCCAAATTTGCCAACTCATCTCTTTTGAAATCATTTTCAAAACCATTATGTATCTCTAGAAATCCTTTCAAAACCTCAGCAAAACGGTACATTAGGTGTCCCAAGGGACCACAACTGACGGCCCACAATCCTATCTCAAAGGGACAATAGAAATCAATCTAAAAAACCCTCAGAAATCACATTTTATAAAAGCATTTGGGCCCAGATTCGGCATGCCGAAAATGGGATTCATTATGCTAAAAATCCCTGGTTTAGTAGATTGATTTGGGTCGATTGACCGAATCCGGTCAACAGTCAACACTCAGGCCAAAATCGGTATACCAAAGATGGGTCGATCGACTAAAATCCACTGATTCGGTCAACCGTCCAAAATCGGACGATGGAATTTTGACTAGAGGACCTAAACTGACAGAAAAACGGCATACTGAAATCGTTCGGTATGGCGATTTCTGCGAAAAACAGAAAACAACCAAACCTACACATTTCAAAGTCTCCCAAAGTGGGACCTCTGATCAGACCCTTTAACAAACACCAAAAATCTTGCATACAACATAAGATGTAGACCCTCGAGTCTACTACAAATCCAAACAAACAAAATCAAAAACCATTCACCATGCATCAAGATATAAAATCGCAAAGGCATAAGGGTCAAAACGACCCAAATCTCAACCATGGGCATAAATGTCCATAAATCCACAATAAATTCTCATAAATTCACAATAAATTCTAAGAATGTAAATTTACTTAGATTTCATGCAATACTATCAATTTCTACCATTTTCATGCTCTCTATGCATGGGTTGGAGGTGCGTACCTGAGAAACACGCTTCGGCAATCCTCCGATTGACTCCGACGACCACGACGCCCACAGGAGTTTCCACGAACTCTGGAGCACCCACCACGCTAATGTCGAGCCTCATAGTGCCTCCGCCTCTATCACTTCTCTATCCTTTTTCGCTGGTGCACGAAACAAGGGAGGAAGAACAGGGGTGATAGGTGGGGGAAAGAAAGGGGTGGGGAAGAGAAGAGTGCGGAGGAAGGGAAGGGGAGGTGTGCACCCGAGATGGAGGAGAAGAAAGAAGAAGGAAGCGGGCGACGAGCGAGCGTTGGGAAATTTCTGCTACACAATGAGCTTTCCACGTGCATGCCTACTTGAATCAATGATGCAAAGCTTGTGACTGGTTGGATTCTCAGCAAAGCCCCTGTGGTTGGCTATGCTCCTCAGATGATGAGTTCGATAGACTCCTTGTTGGAGGGCCTATCCTTCACTTGAGAAGTGAGGGCGTGCCAATGACCGACGTACTCCCCGAACAGCTCGTTGGGTCATTGCTTGATGGCGATCAAGTCCTCGCACTTGGGGACCAGATCTAGATTGAAAGAGTATTGTTCCATGAACGCCTTACTGAGGTCGTCCCAAGTCTTGATCGAGGCCATGTCTAG
Organism: Posidonia australis; assembly: GCA_024699735.1. NCBI lineage: Eukaryota > Viridiplantae > Streptophyta > Magnoliopsida > Alismatales > Posidoniaceae > Posidonia > Posidonia australis. The sequence continues at coordinate 15,167 of JAMKQA010056611.1, read as the reverse complement.
TGAAGTGAACCACTGAAGAGCGGGCCTGGTGAGACTCTTTTGAAACAGTAGAATTAACAACCTCTTGTTAGCTTGGAGCATTGCGAGATCTTCGTAGTACACTCTTAGATGTGAGATCAGACAGCCTTTCCCATTGTACTTTTCGAAGTTTGGGATCTGAAAGTTCTCTAGGAGTATTGCCTTTGGGAAATAGCAAAGGTCTCGAAACTAGTAAGGCTGTCGATCACCTCCCTGCACTAGACGTAGTGCTTTCTCGAGATCACCAATCTTAGTAAGGAGGGCGTCTGAGATTACTAATGGCGAGGGTGGTGCAGCCGGAGTGGTGACCACGTACGCTGGATGGGTCACACCTGAGTGCTCCTACGGATCCACCATCACAATGCCTGGTGTTGTGTTGCGATGGCTAGTGTACTTATGCATAGGTGCAATGTGGGATCGTATGAATGATGGTGATGCTAATTGCTGATGCATGGATGTAGGGTAGGTCATATGCTGTGCGGTGGGTGGTGTAGGATGAGGGTGCGACAGTGGCTGCATGGGTGTGGTCCTAGGCAGCAGGGCCTGCAGATGCTGTGCCCCTGCCAACCCGTCAGGTTGACCACCAGAGATGGGTGTCATATGCTGTGCAGTGTATTGTGGCGGTGGAGGAGGCAAAGGCGTCGCCCCTATCATCGGAGTGATAGGGAGTTGGGGCGACAACCGAGGCGACAGTGCTGTGGGGTGAACCTGTAGAGCTAAGTGAGGCTACACCAGAACCTCAGCGGTGATAATGGGAACAATCATGTTGGGGTTCAATGACAAAGCCATGCCCTGGAGCCTCTGTCCAAGGGCCATCAATTGCACTACTTGCATGGTCCAAGACCCATTGACGGCAGCACCTTGGGGCGAGATGGACAACTGGCCTGAAGCGAAAGGAGGTATTGACACGGACTGTCCAAGAGGCAGAGAACCTACGACTGAAGCCACCATAGCAGGCTGAGTGCTGGGGGTCGGGTGACCTTAGGGGTAGGTGATGGTCAGTGGTGCTTCAGGGACCCTAGTGGCGGTCACCACAACAGACTCGACGACAGGGCCTTGACTAATGACCTACTAAAGCCTGGGAGGAAAAGGAGTGGACTCCTCCTGCAACGAGAAGTGGTGCACAAAAGGAGATGGCGGGACCATGGATGTAATAGTCGGAGTGAAAGGGACTAAGGTGGAGATCTCCTCTAGGATAGCAATGGGGTGAGTGTCACCAACGCGTTGGGTCATAGTTGATTGGGAACGGGTGATGACAGGACTACGGTGGCGAACATGGGGGTGAATCCTAGGATGAGCTATCGTTGAAATCGGCAGATAACTTGGGAAAGGATGGCAAACAGTGGTCGCAATAGGGATGTCAGAAGGAATGCTCGATCTCAGACTAGGGAACTTGCTCAATAACCTGTGTCGTCTAAAGACAACAAGACCAAAGTCAAAACCTATGACATAAACAAATGTCCTGTGATGTTTATTAAAGTGGTATGAATGGCATGCATGCACATGGATGCAACTACTATGCACTCTCTCACCATCTATGTGTGTCCTAGTAGGCCGTCTACTCTAGACTCCCTCATGAGTAATACGGGTCTTCAACTCAAGGCCATAAAGTAAGGTCTCATCCCATGCCAAAGCGATGGAATGGTGGTGTGTTGGGAGCCTCGATCCTACCAAATAATGGGTTGTACCCTCTACTAATACCGACACGACCCCGGGCAAGGGGGCAGATCAACTCCTTGTCCTACGTCAAAGTGTTAGAACGAGAAACGAGACTGCCCTTCGTAGACTGTAGGTGGACTCGGGAGAGGAGAAGATGCATGCTCTTATATGAATCATTCACGCAAATATGCTTGTTGTGTTTTACTTGCATTTTATTAAACTGGATGAGGGAACAGGTGTATGCATGTCTCTAGTTCTGCCTAGATGTTGTTTTTATCTTATGGATTTTAAATTAAGCCTGTAGGGGGAAGCAAGCATGTCTCTACTTTCCTAGGCATGGTAGACGCAGAAAGGGGAGAAAAACACCCAATCATGGCACGCAAACATCATACATCACATCAAAAGGCAAGATCATGGCATGTGCGGGTGTAATGTGATCATGGTGGTGAAAAGAAAAGCCAACATCACAGCAAAAGGCATGAAGCATGTTATGTGCAAGTGGTGACGTAGCATATTTGTGTAAAACAAGACAACCATCAGACAAAAAGGCATGAAATACACCAATCAAAGGTATGCATGACACATGCAATGTAATATCAAGCACAAACACGTACGAGCCACGCGACTGAACAAAAAAACCCAAACATGAAATCCTGAGTCTAGTATCCCTAGCGGAGTCGCCAGTTCCTATGACAACTCCGCGTGGAGGTATGGGAAACCCCCATGTGCCTTTATTTGTGAGATGAGGACACAAGGATTGATAGGGCCACAGTGGGAGCAGTGAGTCTGAGGAATGGAACGCCCGACTCAAAAACACCACAAAACGCATTAAAAAAAACAAATGGATAAGGGGAGTCGCCACCTAGTATATTTAACAGAAAGACAAGGAAAAGTGGGAAAATGCAATGCGATGCAAAACAAACAAGAAGAAACGACTCCAATGCCAATGGATAACACATAGGTCATTGTGCACAGAGAAACAGATAAAGACTCCTGTTACGCATGGAGAAGGTGTTAAACACCCGCGTACGTCCGACGAATTAGTCTTTTTGCACTTTTCCACTTGTGTGTGTGGCAAATGCGAACATATGCTTGCTTAAGATAAATACGTGTTTCATGCCATGCAAAAACAAATGAAATGCCAAAGGTAAAAACTATGCAACCTAATGCTCAACCACGTTGTACGAGTTCTTGATCGACAGTCCACAAGAGCTCGATACAGTAAACATCCTTGCCCTAAAGATGAATGAGAGAAATCAAAAGAAACATGATGGAAAACAATGCATGCTATGTTTGGGACATTATGTTAGCACGAATGCTATTTACTATATGCCCTTGGGCGATATGCAATATGCAATATGCAATGCATGGAAGCCGATTCGGGGCATGATGTAGGCAATTACACCGATTACTGTATGCCCATGGGCGATATGCAATTTGCAATGCATGGAATCCGGTTCGAGACATTATGTTAGCATGATTGCTATTTATTGTACACCCTTGGGCAATATGCGAGAAACTATGTATGAATGTAATTAATGTATGCCCAAGTGGACACGATGTTTAATGTTATGCGAATGCTGGTAAAACAAGGAAAATGTCGATCGAAGGTTATTAAATCAGGTTAATCATGAACACTTGTGAATAAATGGCAAGGGAGGTTCAAACAGATAACATGCAATGCCATGCAGAGGTTCATGCGAAATGTCAACATGCTTAGAACACACATCACCCTGCGAACAAGTCAAACAAAGCCGTTTTTCTGACGTCACCTTTCAGTGCGGCATCAAATCTCATCACCACTTTATAGGGCGATGAGGGGCGTCATTGCTTAGTCTGGCGGCAAAAGCCCCAGACTAGTCAAGCAACCCATATCTATCTTGGACAGATCAGACATCAAACAAACCTAATTAAGCAATCAAGTTTCAGAGAAAACGTCGATTTTAATGGGTTCAGATATTTATTGAATGACTTGATTATTCTGTGTTCGCTCAATCATGTAGATTCCTATGGCAGGGGTGAAGCTGATTTCAGGGATTCTAAGGGTCACTCAGTAGGATTTGGGCTCTTTGGTACTACTCTTTGACCTTCGTTAGGGTCCACCAAGAGGGCCTAGACTATGGATTTGTCTCTCTAAAGAGGGGCCTGCAGCCTAGGATTCTATCCTTATGACTCGGTCCTAATAAACCACAAAGCAATAAATAAACATGGAACAACAAGATATCAAGTTTCTACTAGGGTTTGTTACAGACTTAGGGAGAAAGGTGAAGTTTGAAATAAGCCCCTAGGACACCTTAGGTTCCCTGACTTGATAATCACAATCGGAACAGAGTATGAGTGGCCCAGGTTCGCTCTACTCAGTTGGTCAAACCAGATAGAGGATCCTAAAGAACTATACCCTTGTTGTCAATGAAATAGTTTCCACCATATTGATGGATAGAAAACAACCCTAGAAACTGATAAAAAGCCAAAACGATAGTGGACAGAAATATTATCATTTTTTATTTATTTAGATTGCTACTACAACTGATAAAAAACAACACAAACATTAAAAATCAAAGCTTGCAGGAAAAATTGCACTGAAAATCATCCATCGCCTATCTGATTGGTGCCTGAACTCGTCACCTATAGATCTAGCGACGAGATCAATTGCCTTGAGTGATGGCGACTAGAGGTCATCTTCCTCCTTTGGCATGCAGGGAATGTTTTAGGGTTATTGACATGTCTTCATCTCTCTATCTCTCTCTTTCTTGCATGTATGAGTCTAGGATTCTGGTGGAGGGTTTGGTTTCTCTCTATTTCTCTCTCCCTCTCTCTCTCTTTATCTCTCTCTCTCTTTTGCATGGGTCTAGGGTTCTGACATGTTCATTGGTCTGTGGGGCTTGGATAGGGTTTGGCTGGGGCTAGGGTGACTCTAGGATGTTAAGGACATTAAGGGCATGGCCGGTGTTGGGCTGGTTTGATGTGAAAGAGCGGGAGTGGTGCGTGGCTATTAGATTCTCTCTCTCTCCCTCTCTATTGCATGGGTCTTGGTTTTGGTAAACCACATGGACGTAAGGTCGGGTTCATGAAGACTGCGAGCATGGAGGAAGATGAGGTGCATGCAAAACAAAGGGGAAGGATCACCATTCACGTTCAAAGGCCGACGGCCTCGCGTGGACGGCAACCCATTGCTGGAAAACATGTTTAGAATGTCGAACTGAGATAAAATGGCGAGAAAACCCTCGAACACACACTAATGTGCATTGAAAACATGAAAATAACAAGCATGTAAACAAGTCCTATGAGGATAAGAGATTATACCTACGTGGTGGACGATTTTGGACATCCTTTGGCCATGGCAGTGACTGTTGAACATGGAGGAGGGTTTGGGCTGCGAAGGACGTCACTCTTTCCCTCACTTTCACGTGGAGGCTAGGGTTTTGTGGGTGTTTCTCTCTTTTCCTTTGCTAGGGTTTTCTTTTCTCTCTCTTTCCTCCTCTTTCTTTCCCTACATGAATCCTCTCTTCATCCTCCCCCCAACTCTCTTTATGTGACCCCCCTCCTCTTAGGTGGGGTAGGTTTAGATAGGGCACTTGGTGGCATGAGGGATGTCAGATGTAGGGCTCTGGAATGGACAGTGAGGATGAGTTGGGTTTGCATGGGCTTCGGGTTTAGGTTGGGCTTATGGTGTGGGCTTATTGTTTTTTGGGTTTGTGTTTATTCTTATTTTTAGGTTTGGTTTGGATTTTAGTTTTGGTTTATTTACTCTTTTAGGTGTGATTTAGGTTTTGTTTTGTTTTTGGGTTATTTTATCTTTTTAGGTTTAGGTTTCATTTTGGTCTTATTTTATTTTATTTTTTAATGCTTAGGTTAGCTTTGTTTTTGGGTTATTTTTTTTTTTTTTAGGTTTAGGTTTGATTTAGGTTTTAGTTTATTTTTCCTAGGTTTATGTTTAGTCTTGGTTTTAGTTTAGTTTGGGGTTTAGGCTTATGTTTGGGCATATGGTGTTTGATTTGGGCTCAAGCTACTAGTTTGGGTTTTAGGATAGGTTTTGGCTTGTTTTTGGGTTTAAAGGGTCAGGTTGGGTTCACCGCAGCCAGAGCATGATACAGAAGGTTCACCGCCAAATGACTGTAAAAATAGGGTGTCTACAAAAATATTTCGGAAATCATCTCTAAAACACCATAGAATATCGCACAGAGAAACACCATCGAAAATCCATATATCTTCTTTTCAAAATTCTTTGAAAACCACTATTTAAATCATCCTTGCCTTTTGAAATCTTAAAAATCCTTTGGAACACTATTTTCCTAAAACAGCTGTATCTTTCCAAAAACCTTGAAATCATTTAAAGTACCCAAGTCCAAAGGTAACAACCATTAAATATCTTTAGGATATAAAATTCACCTTAAAGAAACACACAAAAACTAGATAGTGGTCTTAAAGTCCCTAGTGACTTACAAGACCAGACACTAATGCAACTACACCTAAACAGTGCTACTAAATACCTATTTCAGTGCACTACGCCAGAAATTGGTCCTTCTATTCCTAAAGTCAAACATCGCCCTAAAATTCATCTAAATTACCTAAAGGGGAATCCTAGTATTTGTAGGTTATTTAGTCTTTTATTTTTATCCGCAGTCCATGGGAATCTTGTTGATGTAATTTAGATACTTCCTAATTCTTATCCAATGATTCTATTAATTATTATTATCACTTTTTTTGCAAAAACTTTTGTAAAATCCAAAACACAATTTTTAATCAACAATAATTACTAGAGGGCCCATCAAAGCTGATATGCTCGACTACCAAGTGTGGCCCATGCCAACCAAGTGCCCAAGGGGTGCCCAGTGGCGCCCCACAGGGGCTAGATGTGCCTTCTTGGCGTGTCGGTGATGCACGCTGGCAAGGCATGCCACCTTGGTGCGCCACCAAGGTGCGCCTGAAGCTTTGGTTTTTGTTGCAAGAAAACTACTCATCATGCAAACCATTTCTGATTTCACCACAATCATGAAAAATTACATATAATATACCAAAACAAAGATTTTTGAGTCTACTTTTATATGGAACAAAAATCATCCAAATCCAACACCCTTAACTCACGTTATAGAGGATCATAGCGAAATAACCCAAAATAGTCCAATAGTGACTATTTCCATGAAAAAATCATTGATAAATTGTGTGAAAAATGCCTAAAAACCTCCCACACACTGAAATCAATCCTCACCACATGTTTAGATTGAAGCAAGCTTAAACACGAAGAAAAAGAGGGTTGGGATGTGTACCTTGGCCATTTCTTTTTCTTTCTTCTATTTTCTTCCTCCTTTCTTTTTTCCTCCTCTTTTCATCTTCCTCCTCCTCCTCCTCCAACAAAGGGCCAACCCTTTCTCTCTCTTTCTCTCGTTCTCATTCCCTAGTTCGGCCCTCTCCTCTCCTCTCCTCCTTCTCCCACTCCTTTCTTTCTTTCTTTCTTTCTTTTCTTTCCTGGTTTCCTTCTTGAGTTTTCTCTTTTTTTTTCCTTTTCCCCTTACATGCATGCCAACCTCATCATACCCCTCCCCCTTTTAAGTACACACCACCCTTTTTAAATTTTTTTGTGTGAGTTTTGTGCAAAAGTCATGAAAGAAAAGGGAAATCTCTTGGACATGCATTTCCATGAAATAAATCACAAGTTGGGGTCACAAGCAGCACTATGGCTTCTAGCATTATTCCTAACCTCGACCTCACACTCCCATGGGTCACCACACACCTAGTTGATCATGTTCCAATAAATCAAGGGGAAGCCACAAGTTATAACCCCACCAACTAAACAAATAGGTTTAATCCTTACTTAAGATTATTTTAATCCACCAAACCAAAACACCAAAGCTAGTAGCCTTCACTAAAGGTAACTTAATCACTAATTAATTATTATTATTAATGATTAAGTAGGAGGATTAAGGTTCGAGATGTCACAAATTATATATGAAATCGAACTTAGCAAATTATATAGCAAACTAAAGGGAATCATGCAAACTTTCATTTGACACCAAAAATACAAGACTTCATTTAGTACAATTCAAGAAATCACTGAAAAATACATTGGATGAACAATATCAACCACATTTAAATTTTTGAGATTAAAAATCATATGCTCAACCAAAAATCATGAAATCTCTTCCATCATGCTCAAAATCTCACGAGTAACATAACCATATAAGATTTACAAGAAATTGAGCAAGAGTGAGGAGCATGCACCTTAAAGACGATGCATAGTATCGTCTTTCTTCGACTCAAGTGACCAACCTCTCAGGTGATTCTGGCTATCACCATGCTCTCCAGAGACTACCATGAATCCACGAACGTTGCTCCAACTTCAATTCCCTCGACGAGTACCTCTCTCTCTCTTCTTCACTCTCTGCCTCTCTTTATTTCTCTCTCTTTTCTCGTCTATGCTCACAGGAGGCGGAGAAGGAAAGGGAGTGGAAGGAGGAAATAGTAAGATGGAGTGGAGTTGGAGGAATAAAAAGTGGAGAAAGTGGCATCACATGGAAGATTGGGGCTTGGCTTGTAGGAGAAGACGGAGTTGGTTATGCCATACAAAGGATGTTTCATTTCCTTATGTAGCCTTTCATCCTCATGGATCGGTTGCATGCATGCTCACCAATTCCATCTAGCCAACCAATCCACAATAGGAAATAGCTTACGCATGTCGCCACCCACTCCATCGCCACACAACAACTCCACAAACATGGACATACCTAATCAACTACGTGGCCACAAGGAAAGAAAAGACCACAACTGAATTAACCAAATTGTGCCCCCTTATAGCACCAAGAGAGTGCACTAGGAAATTGCACAACCAATTTGCACTGCCAGTTATATTTTCTAGCCCAAAGCAAAAATAAAGCCCAAACATTAATCAAAAAACCCATAAATAAGGACTACATGCCAGTAACACCAATCCATAATCAAAATTCATTAATTTCAGTTAATTACAAGCATAATGAATTTTAGGGTGTTACACCTTGCTAGGTGTTCTGGAGCTACAATCTGTCAAGCAATAGAGAAGCACCGATTAGTCTGCAAGCAACCCTTTCCTTCTTTGTTCTTCTATTGATCCACTCATTGAGCTCATGCTACCTTATGTTGAACTCTATTCTCTCTTTTCTGATGCTATTGATCATAGTCATGACTTCCCAAGGGGTTTCTTCTTCTTCTTCCAACGTAGGTACGGATACATCGATGACTAGTCTAGTAAGGCAGTCTTGGTCTAGTAGAGGTCAGCCTAGGTCCAAGAGCTTGTAGGGATACTTGGACAAGTTGGAGTTGTAGGTTGTTGAGGTGGAATTGTTGATTGGCAGGGATGTGGCGAGTGAGGCATTTGGGACGGTTCAGTCAATGGTTTCCTTTCATTTGGGGCTCAAGTGCAGTAAAGGGTTTTCATTCTCCTGCTAGATCAATAGGAGCAAGACCCTACTAAAGACGACCACTCACCTAGAGCATATTCAGGAATGGTATGATGTACTAGGGTGGGTAAGCCTCCACATTGTCAGGAGTTGTGTATCAACCATTGGGCTAAACTATGCAACTATCTATGAAGATGCATTGGCATCTAGGCTAAGGCTTCCATTCCTGCCTTTTGTGTGTGATCTGTGTCAAGCCTACAAACTAGCACCAACCTAGCTTAGCCCTAATTCTTTTTAGTTGGTTATAGGCTTTGTCGCGCTCTACAATAAGTTTAGCATAAAGTTGATGATTGTCCTCTTCTAGAAGGTGTTCCACCTAAAGGAGGCACACGGGCAGTGAGGTAGGTACTCAATCTTCACACGTCGCTTGGGCTAGCTTTTCAATGGAGTGTCGAGCAATGAGCACATCAAGTCCTCAGTCAAGCAAGAGGGATTGGTCTCTCTCCCCCAAGTGAAATTTTTTTTCTTAGTCTTGCCATGACTAGTTTCAGGCAAGCTGTGCTACAACAAGCTTTGAGTACATCAAGCCCTCAGTCAGGTGAGAGGGCTAGGTCCCTCTCCCCTAAGTGAATTTTTCCTACGTTTTGCCACAACTAACTCTAGACAAGTCATGCTATGGCAAGCTCCAAGCATGTGAAGTCTCAAGTCAGGCAAGAGGGCTCAATCTCCCTTAAGCAAACTTTTTCTAAGTCCTTTAAGGAAGGCATTTACCAGACCACAAAAGCACAAAAGGCTCGAATAGAAATTTTATTATTACCAAACAAAGAGTACAGAAGGGGGCCACTAGTTGATTGCTAGGAAGCAAATAAAAATGAAGGAGGGAGACACCATTAGTTGGGACCTGCCTCCTTACTCCGTTCCTGGCCTACCTCCTAGGCTGGCATCTTAGTAGTGGCATCAAGCTCCTCCCAATCGGACTCTGGGATCGTTGGCTAGGTCTGGCCTTCTATCTTGGCACACTCAAGGAAGATAAATTATATGTTAAGTAACATGGTCCTCACGACTTCCCAAGCCTAGCCAACCCTGAGGTTGATGGTCTTTGAAACGTTTAGGGTATACTAGTTAGACCCCTTGTAGGTCAAAATCACCTTTTTTGCCACCTTGTCTCGCTCGACAGCTACCTCCTCTTTCTCCTTCGGACAAAGAGGCTCAACCTCCACCAACTGTGCTTGAAGGTCAACAGTTTTCTTCTTGGCCACCTTCTTCTCGACTTTAACCACCTTCATCTGCTTACCGCAACAAAAGTTGTTGTCATCAGTGGATTTCCTCTTCTTCTTCTCGTCCTTTAGGTCAATGTAAAGGCATTTGTTCTTGACCCTCAAGCCCTCAGCTCTTGACTCCTGTGCCCCAATGAACATTAGGAGCTCAATGAGGAAGATCGCGCCCTACAAAGAGAAGAGTCATCAATACCCAATCAATGCATCCAAATAACAAGACCTATGGGCTTAGTACCATTACCTAGGCATAGCAAACAACCATCTCATTCATCACGGTACTGGCACCCACTTTGCGTGCCAAGCCTCAGTCAGTCGAGGTAGCCAAGTCCAACTAGGTGCCATACCACTTTGCCACATTGGACGATCGACCTCGTTGTGGCTAGGACGGAGGTCAGCATAAACCCCCACATGTCAGACAACATGGTGCTTATTCTCTTAGTCATGGGACCCTGATCAGTCTCATTGCTCAATCAAGGAATCTTTATCGAGGCCATCTGTAGACACCCCATATGCTTACAGTTAGACTCAAAAACTAGCCTAAACCCTAATCCAAAACCCTAAACCTAGCATAAACCTTAATCTAAAACCCTAAAACTAGCCTACACCCTAATCCAAAACCCTAAACCTAGCCTAATAAACCCCAATCCAAAACCCTAATCCTAATAAACTCTAATCCTGCCAAAGCCCTAATCCTAATATACCCTAACTCAACCCTAACCGTCACTCTAACAAACTCCTATAACAACTTAAACAAACCCTAACAACCTAACTACCTCCCACTCCTTCATAACAACCTCAACAAACTCCCCATAACAACCCAAACAACCTAGCCCTTGCAAGTCTATAAATACCCCCACTTGCAAAGGAGGGGAGAAAACTTGGAAAAAGGGAAAATAAAGGGGGAAGACCACCAAATCAAAGCAACCACCAACCAAAGCAATCAGAGGAGGATTAGCTCAATGAGGAGACCTGGAGGAGGAGAAATTTAGAGTTTAGGCCAGCTCTGGCCACCGTCTCTGGCAAGCTCCTTCGACCATAAACACTCCACACCAACTGCCAGCCTAGGTAAGCCACTAATCTAGCTAAATTTGGTTGCATTTTGTTCCCCAAGTCCCCCTCAGCCTCCCTAGAGTCATTCCAGTGGAGAATTGAGATCCCTAGCTAGAAATTCAAGTTCTATGGGTCACCTGACCCATTTTCCCGACGAGTGAAGTGGGGACACGAATCCTTTGACTGATTCATGTCTTGTGGGGTGGGGATTTGCTAGGACTACTTCCCTCTTGCTTTTCCACTTCTTTGGAAGCCACGACAGCCCCCCTGGTAGCCACTAGAAGCAGCTCACTGTTTGCAACACTCGCCGTCGTTGGAGAAGACGATTGGCAGTGAAGATCGTCTAGGAAGCTTACGCATCCTAGCTCTCTCTTGAGGATTGGAGAATCTTCCTCTCCTTCCCCTCGATCTTCCTGAGGTGTAACTCAACGCCCCGAAGCCTTTGTTTCCTCCCACAGTCGAGCTCGCCGAAGAAGATGGAGTCAACAGCGAGGTAGATCGGGAAGGACGAGTACGCACCCCTCCTGGCCTCCACTGCCTCGAGCACCATCCCCTTCTTCACGATGATCTTCCAGAAGCCTCGAAACACTGCGCTGCTGGCTCCAGGAGCTTCTTCCTCTTTGAACTCGTCACCAGAATCGCGACGCCAATGAGGAAGGTGGGGGGAGGAACTAGGCCATTCAAAGCGCGATTGGAGCCAGTAGATCTTCTCTTCCCTCATGCTCATCAGGTGTTTGGATGCATGATCGGGTGCTGGGGAAGCCTTGGATGGCTTCCCAGGCAGTCGTCGTCGATGAGGTTCAATCACCGGCGACCATCGTTCTGTTTTAAAAAAAAACGCTTCTTTTAAAAAACTCTTTCATCTTTTCTTTTCTTGCATTTAGATCCTCTCATCTTGCATCCTAATCCCTACATTTAGTTGTAAATCTTTTAAATAATGTTTTGTTTTGGAAATTTGCAATTGGGCCCATGCATTTTTTTATAAACTTTCAGATCCCAAATTTTTGGCATAAAACCTCAGACTTTGTTTTCTTTCATCATTAGTCCACTGATTTGCATGTTAAGCCCTGAATTTCTCTAATATTGCACTAAATACATGATTTTATGGCACATTTGCAAACCAAACCCTGGAAATTCATGTTTTTACTCAAAAATACATAGATTTGCATATTAACCCTTGAGCTTCTCTAACATTGCACGAATACATGTTTTTTATAGTACATTTGCAAATCAAACCTTGGAAATTCTTATTTTCACCCAAGAACATATAGATTAGCATATTTAACCCTGAATTTCTCTAAAATTACACTAAATTACAAATTAGACCCTGGGAACCTTAATTTTTATCCAAAATGCACAATTTTGCACATTTGACCCCTAACTTCACTAAAATTGCATAAAAATGTGTTCTTTAGCATTTTTGTAGATTAAACCTTGAAAATCTCAGTCCTTACCCAGAAACATGTATCTTTTGCATAGAGGACCCTGGAAACTTACATATTTCATCCATGCATTCATTTGTACATCTTGTTATTCTTTTTCATGCATATATTCTCATGCATATTTTCTTGCATCATGCATACACATTAGGATTGTATCTGTTGTTGAAGTTGATATCTACTATGATGGCTTTCTCCTACCAGATCTAGGGTATTTGCACATGCTAGGTTAGATCGATGCATGGCAAACTGGCAAACTTTTGTCTAGGCCCCTCGTAGAGGAACAAGAACAAGAGTGGCACACGTGAGTGTCGCTGGAAAGAACTTGGGAAAAGGCAAGAGGACGAACAAGGTTGATGAGACCCGATGGATTCCCTGGGAAAGAACTTGGAGAGAGAGGATAAACCCCCTGAAGTTTCAGCATCCTTGGAGCTTGTCGGCTCAGACAAGGTAAGGTCGACTATTCTAGGGTGTGCACATGCAAATGCAGGTGTGGGTGCAAGTGTATGTGCTACCTCCTATGGATTAACGATAATGGCTCCATTGTCAAACAAATCCTGGACAGCATTTTGGAGAGCAATACACTTGTTTGTCGAATTTCCATGAGTGTGATGGAATTGGCAGAACAAGCTTGTCATATACCACCTAAGAAGTGGGTCCAGTAACAGATGAACCTCCGGTAGCTGTAGGAACGGTGCAACTCTAGAAAAGATGCCACTCAATGAATCCCCGAGTGGGGTGAAGTCGCTTTCCCTATGGTGAGGTCACCTTTGCCGTTGTTGCTGCCCTCGTTGAGCTGACACAACGTGACATGCCGGCTCAATAGTGGTGCATGTAGAACTAAATGCTGGTGAGGGTACAGACATAGATGTGGGTGCTGCATCTTGCGTGCCAATGACAATAGTCCCACTGTCGATCAAAGTCTGAATGACATCACGTAGAGTGTGGCAATTATCAGTCGAGTGCCCCGAGGCTTGATGATAATCGCAGTATACGATCACGTCGTACCATGAAGGAAGTGAAGTTGGTAGGGGACGTGGATCGAGGAGTCTCAGAAGTGACTCAACGTGAGGAAAAACAGCACTCAGCGACTCACCTACAGGAGTGTAGTCACTTTCAACGTGACGACTTTGCTTTCTCTTAGATTGTTGTCCTTGCCAAGCCGATGCGACGTGATACACTAGCTTGATGGTGGAAAGTGTGTGTACAGTGTGTAATGACGACGTATGTGTTGGGACTTGAACCGATGCTGAGGTGGGCAGTGAGTATGCTGTGTTGAGCGCAAGAGCAACAGCTGTGGCATCAATACGGCTCTGGGCGACAGACTCGATAAATGTTGTATTCTCTCACAACTAATGGGTTGGTCCTTAAGTGATTATGATGCATGCTGTGACGAGTGCCATTGTGGTGTAGGAGGTAGAGATAACACATCCATCGCAGGAGCAGTGTGAAGCTGGGGCAATGGTATGGGCCATAGTGTAGTGGGGTGAGCCTGCAATGCTATAGTGGTTTGTATTGGAACCTCAGGAGCCGAAAGACGAGGACTCTTAATAAGATCAAGAGAAAGAGCCATGTGCTCAAGCCTCCAAGCCAAAGTTCTCAAGCTCTAAGCTTGCATGGCCAAAGGCCCATCAAAGGATAGGTCAGAAGGCGAGAGCGGAGTAGGAGTGTTCCCTAAAATAGATGCAACCGTAGTAGGTTGTACTCCTGAAATAGGAAGGCCTAGGAGATAGGGTGCAACTGGCAGAACTTCTGGAACCCATGTGGTAGTCATCGCAATCGACTCGGTGACGGGCCCTAGATCGGGTTATCTCTATCGCTTTCCCAGAAAAGGAGGTACGGATCCTCCATGATTCCCAAATCGGGACACATGGTGGGAAGAAGAAGCACCCAAACTGAGAGAAGGAGGATCTAATGTGGGACCCCCTTCAAACAATAACTGGAGGCTTACAGGTTTGCGGGGCCATGGCTAGCAGCAAGTGAATATGAATGGAGCTATGGTAAAAGACAAATCCACGAGCTCCAAGACGAACTACTGTCAAAAGTGATCAATAGCTCAGTGTAGACACCTCGATTTTGAGGTGACCCAGGAATGAGTATCCTTATGTTGCTTTGGATGTGATCAGCCCTTGAACCAAGCCCCAAATCCATTAGCAAGCCAAAGTCCAGAATTATTTGAGTAGGGTTGGCGCACCAAGGTGGCGCACAAAGTTGGCGCACCAAGGTGGCGCACCAACCTAGCGCCCAGTTCTGGCTGCTGACCTTCCATCTTCCGGGCTGTTACTCTTGCAAACGAATATGCCAACGAATATTTGAGGCTTTTCGTTTGCAAGACCCCTTTGTAACCTCCCTAG
>JAMKQA010056610.1:0-18857 GCA_024699735.1 Posidonia australis | reverse complement strand
TGCTTGGATTTCATGCAAGGGGTGGCTAGTCCCTTGGTTTGCTAGGATCTTTGGGATGCTTGCTTCGACTCCTCCCCAAGGTAAGTGGTAGGGATAGAGTTGGCCTACTTGCCTCTTTCTGTTAGGTCTAGCTTCTGACTTCGCCTTCTGTCTTCTTATTTCTTTTATGCCCTTGTGGATATTTTTATTTTTTATTTTGGCTCACACTCATGCTCGCTCCTAACATTTTATCTCCCTCTGGAGGTGTAAGTCCTGGTGGGTGTTTGGACACATCGCCTAACCATGTTTGGATGGTGGCTCCCTCACTTGCTAGAATGTCTAGGTAGTGACAACTAAAGAGGTGTAGACCCTTCTCAAGCAGGCTAGCTATTCCTATTCTCGTCATCGGGATGAGATGTTGATGCTTTATGCATGGCTGGATGCAATTTTGTATGCTTAAGTTACTGAGTGAGCATAAAAAGACAAATGTTATGGATTAGATGTAGTTGGATCATTGAGTATTTTGAAATTTGCATGCATGATGGAATAGTGGATGGTGATACATGACGGGCCAAAGGATACTTTGCAAGGCCAGGACATACGCCTTCCGTTCATTGGTAGTACTTCTTCGGATAACATGTGTTGACAGGCTCAAATAGCTCGACGTTGTCCATGTCTTTGAGGATTACTACGCCTCTGGGATAAACTTGCTTGATGATGTAGGGACCATGCGAGGTTAGGTCGGAATTCGTCTCGACCGTACGGGAGATGTATGCCTCACAAGATTGGATTGCCTGATGTAAATTTTGGCCCCGCTGGATTATTGTCGTGAGGGTAGAGTTCAAGTGTCTCACCAACTTCCATGTGATCCTCTTCTTCATAAGCGATGAGCTTTGACAGGATTTCTTCTTTGAAGGTTGGATTGGTGACGTCGAAGGAGAGAATATACTATGCTTTCTGTGCCTAATGGTTCCTAATTGGTGACACTAACTTTGCTGAATGAGCTTTGACCTCGGACCGTGACATTTACTGACTGACCGGGTTGGTTTGTCGCTTCGCCTTCCGGTGCCTTTTGATAGACAAAGAAGTGATATTGGTTGGCGGTTGTCCTGCTGTTGGATGATGATGCCGCCTGGCCTTCCTCTTGAGCTTAACTCAAGGTCTTTTCCTTTGATTGATAACTGCTTCTGAGGCGGTATTTCCAGGTCACTGACTTGCTCATTGACTGAATTGCTCTGCCTCTAGCTGTTGTCCAAGGCTTAGTGGGACTGTACTTATGGCTCTATTGCCACGACAATTTCTAGGATCGCCGTTGGAGAGGTGACTGATACTGTCGAAACGATTTCCGACGACTGAGGCTGTGGTTACACCATCTGACATTGACTCTTTGCAACCATTGCTTGACTCTGATTGGGATCAAGAACCCTTGCATTGACAAAGTTAGTGGGGTCCAATGGAATAAAAATCTGATTGTACCTCTTAGTGCGCGACTATCCGTCTTCGTGCAGCTATTGCTCGTAGCTTGATCCCTCGAGCTCTCGCATTTCTTCTGCCTGGATAGGATCGGAGTTTCCTTAACCGTGTCACTCGAGTGGTGGCCCCTTCTTATATCCCCATTTGCGACAAATGTTTTTGATCATCTGAAGGGGGTTCCTACAAACGGTCAGGTAATTGACATGCTCGAGGGACGGAATGAAACTGACTGGCTCGAGGGGTCGGGATAGACAGGATATTGGATAAGAAGCTGAACAAGAGGCTGGATATGATGTTGGAATAGAGACTAGAAAAGACACAGGACAATATGCTGAATGGGAGATTGGACGAGGTTCTAGGAAAGAGATTGGACGATGGATTGGATAGGATTCTGGACTAGAGGTGAGACATGAATATAGGTAAAAGGTTGGACTAGAGATTAGAAAGGATCTAAGTAAGTGGTTGAACAAAAGATTGGACAAGAATCTAGGTATGAGATTGGACAAGAATCTAGGTATGAGATTGGACACAAAATGCGCGGTTGGTAGTGTAGTGTTATGCTCTGCCCAAGCGGTTAGCCATATCATGTGGATGGCTGACTCGGAACCGGCATGGATCAGATGATAAAATGAGTAGGGGAGGTCTTACCCCCAGTATAGATCAGATCAGAGGGGTCCAGTATAGATGTCATAGACCTGGAGATAGAGAGGAAATGGATTCCTGAGGACCCAGTGCCTGCAGAGCTGTTATGCGCAGGCATGGGTTGGTTGACAATGTTGGCATGGGTCGGTGGTGTTTGTGCCTGTGTAAGTGGAGGTGCAGGTGCAGTGTGTTCCTCCTGAGTGTCAATGACGATGACCATGTTGTCAATCAAGTCCTGAACGGAGTTCCAAAGAGCCATGCAATTGTCCGTTGAGTGGCCCACACAATGGTGGAAATTGCAGAAGAGGCTCGTGTCGTACCACCCCGAAGGAGGATTCAGTGGGGGCGGATCTCTGAGAGATTCAGGAGTGATACCATCTTAGGGTGGATGGCGCTCAGCGGCTCAACAAGTGTTGTATATTGTCGTGGAGCACGTGGAAGCCTACTCTGCCATAGGCGAGGTCCTTGTCGGACCGGTGCCGTAGGATACACCGGCTGGGCGGTGGTAGTGATCTGTGGTGTGTGCGATGCCCTAGTTGTAGGTGCATAAACAAATTGATTCGGGCTTGGTTGGTTCACCACATTGACGGGCGTGACGGTTGACCCCACGTATGCGACTACGGGCTTGGGAGGATCCTACCTCCTAGGGTAACTAGCGCCAACTCCGTTGCGAGTGCTGCTGCTCGCCTGGTGATCCGAGGATGCGGCTTGTTTGGAAAATGTGGCGAGTGCGGGAAAGCAACCACTGCGGAGGGAGCTTTCCACACCCGCACCTGCCTGAATTAGTGATGGGATGGCGGTGACAGGTTGGATGCTTAACAGAGCCCCAATGTCTGGTTGCACACCTCGAATAATGATTTCGATCGACTCCTCATCCGAGGGTCTATCTCTCACTTGTGACGTGAGGGCGCGCCAATGACTGACATACTCCCCAAATGGCTCGTGGGGCTTCTGTTTTGTGGCAACGAGGTCCTCCCTCTTTGGGACCATGTCGAGATTAAAAATATATTTATCCATGAACGCCTGCGAGAGGTCGTTCCATGTCTTTATCGAGCCCATGTCAAGTGATGTGAACCACTTGAGAGCCGGAACGGTGAGACTTTTCTGGAAGAGGCAGATTAGCAGCCTCTCGTCAGCCTAGTGCTAAGCAAGGTCTTCGTAATATGCTCGAAGATGTGAAATAGGGCAACCCTTTCCGTCATACTTTTCGAAATCCAGGATTTGGAACTGCGGTGGGAGTGTTGCCTCTAGGAATTAATAGAGGTCCCAGAATTCGTAGGGTTGGCGATCGCTTCCCCGCACTTGTCGAAGTGCCTTCTCCAGGTCACCTACCCTAGTGAGGAGGGTGTCTGGCACCACTGCCAATGAGGGTGATGCAGTAGGAGGAAGGGCCGCATATGCTATGTGGGTCGCACATGAGTGCTCCTCTGGATCCTCCATCATGTCACCTGGTGCTGCAGCATGATGGCCAGCATATCCGTGCAAGAGTGCTGAGTGTGGTAGTGACGGTGCCTGGACTTGATGGTGTGTAAAAGAAGGATGAACAGAACTGTGTGGTAGTGGGTACTGAGTTTGGGAGTGACGGTGCCTGGACCTGATGGTGTGTAAAAGAAGGATGAATAGTGAACTGTGTGGTAGTGGGCACTAAGTGTGGGAGTAACAGCTGCTGCAGTGGTACAGTGCTAGGCTGCAAGCTTTGAGGATGCTGCACTCAAGCCAACCCAAGGGGTTGACCACCAGATGTTGGAGTTGGATGTTGTGCAATGAGGTGAAGTGTTTGGGCCAGTGGTGTCACACCTAATGTGGGTGCAATGAGAAGCTGGTGTGAGGGCTATGTGGTGTCAATGCCTGGAACACTGAAGTAGGCTGTTGGGGAGCCTCAGGAATATTAGGATCAACAGTGGACTGGATGGAAAAGGCCATGCTCTCCATCTTCTGAGCGAGTGCCAGCCGATATTCTGCCTGCACGGTAGGAGGCCCCTTAGTCATGGCAAGGGATGGGACAGTCAAAGGTTCAGGAGTAATAGATGGGATGGAAGTAGGTTGCCCTGGAGAAAAGGAATCTGCAAGAGGAGTTGCCACAGTAGGCAGAGTGCTAAAAGAGAAGGATCCCTGAGGTGGTGGGGCCACTGGTGATACGTTTGGAAGCTGAGCTAGGGTCATTGAGGTGGACTCAGTGCTTGGCTCCAGACTGGTCGGGGTTAAGGGATTCCTGACAGGATAGGGGACAGAACCTCCGTGATGCACGAAGGGGACAGGAGGGGTGGCTGGAGACACAGCATGGATAGGAGGGACCGAAAAGGAAGGGCTTTCTGGAGCTACAGTGCTAGGAAGAGACTCACTAGTATGCTGAGCCATAGCTGACCGAGAACGGGTGAGAACTGGGCTACGGCGGCAAACAAGGGGATGAATCCTAGGACGAGCTATCGTCAAAGTGACGAATAACTCAGGACAGATGATCGGCAGCGAGATGTCGCAAACAGGGAAGTAAAGGCAGGAACGCTTGGGATGTGGCTATGGAACTCACGCTCTACTACCGGTAAAAGAGAAAACTGGCTAGGGTTAGAACCAACGACAAAATGCAGTTTGTTGTGGTGGCGTGAATGGCATTCATGCACATGAATGCAACTAACATGCTCTCTCTCACCCGCTAAGTGCTTCCTAGAAGGTCATCTACTCCGGGATCACACATGGGTAAATAGGACTCCGACTCAGGCTAGAAAGTAAAGGTCCTTGCTCTAAATCCTGGGCAAAGCGCAGGCAGTGAACAAGTTGTGCGTTGGGGGCCTCATCTCCTGCAGTAGCATAGAGATGTGCCCTCTGTTAACACCGACACGACCCCTGACAAGGGGGGACAAACTGGCAACACGTTCTACGCCAAAGCTATAAAATGGATTACCAGAATTTCCCTTTGCAGACTGTAGGTGGACTCAGGGGAGAAGAATGCATGCCCTATATGCTCAATCATGTAATATGCTTTAGTGTCTTTTACTTGCATTTTATTAACCAAGGGGAGAGTTTGATTTGGTCTCTAGTTTTTCCTTATTAATTGTTCTCTGAGTTTGTGTGTTTTATTTTAACCAAAAGGGGGAAACAAACATGTCTCTTCCCTCCTAGGCATGTAAGGGCAAAAATGGGAAGAAAACACACAAGCAAGGCAAGCAAGCAACCAAACAACAAGCAAAAGGCATGATCATGGCATGTGCTAGTGTCATGGCATCATGATTGTGAAAAGAAAACATCCATAACATCAAAAGGCAAGATATATAGCATGTGTGTGTTGTGACATAGCAGATGTGTGAAATAAAGCGCAAAAAGCATGCTAAGTAAGCAAACAACCACAAACAAAGCAAACAATCAAACCTATGAAGCACAAGCAAGCAAAAGACTAACCTAAAAGCTGGAATCTGGTTATCCCCAATGGAGTCACCAGTTCTGTGACCATGCCGACCCAAAGGAGGGGGAGGGGAGACCACAGCCATGCCAAGATGGCGAAGGCACATGGAAAGAGAAAAAGAAAAGGAGTCGCCACCTAGTCTTTTTAGGGAAAGACGAGGAAAACCACAAACGGATGAATGCATGGGATGCAGATGGGAAGGCTGGATGTCTGCTAACCATAGGATGGGTATGGATTCCTATTACGCACGAGGAAGGTATTAGTCGCCCTCGTACGGCCGAGAAACTCGGTCTTTCTAGTGTAAATGCTTGCTAAGGGTTTGATGAATGTTTGCTAAACCTGGATTGTGCTCTAATCATGCTAATATGTATTGATGTGACAAGACTAAATGAATGTGCAAGACGATGTGTGAAAACTGCGAAGAAATCCGTATGAAATCATGATAAAGTTGTGAAAATCAAAAAAAGGGAAAAAATAATCCATGGTAGGGACAAATGTCGGCCCTTAGGCCCATCACTGTACGCCCTGTGGCGATGAAATCAAAAACATGAAATGTAGGATTAAACCAATCAAATCGGATAAAGGATAAGAATCTCTGAAGGCATAGTGGAGAAAGAGATCCCTGAAGGAAAGATATAGGATGTCGGCTTGTTACATAAGGATAAATGAGAGGAAAAGGATAAAAATGCATGGATAAGGGCCTAAATGTGCAAAAACCCTAGAGAATAGCATTGACATGGACAATGTAAGACTAAATGTGAAGAAAGGGATACATGCTCATGGATTGAAAAAGAGAGGGAAAGGGAATACCCGACGAGCAGTGTTGTCTCCCCACGATGCTCGACGGTAGTGGTGCTCCGATGACCCTCTGACTGTGACGACTCAACGTTTCAGGACTACGAAAAAGGATGGGAGAGGTGTTCTGGATCAGGACTATTGGGTCTCTAGGGTGGATCTCAGGCTCACTCAAATGGGGCCTGGAAGCTTGCTGGGAGAAGGCCTCCTCTCTCTCATTTGCATGGGCTGGACTACCTCCCCTTTCTTTCTCTCGTGTATGGAGGTCAAGTATTAGGATAGCATGGACTGTTGTTCTCTCTCTCCATCTCTTGCATGGGTTTCTGGACGTGAGGGTTTGGCTTTGGGCTCAACAAGGGAGGAGGACGATGATGGCAGTTTACTAGGAAGGCCCGGACTGTGAGGTAAACTCGTGGAGGGAGACGGGGAGGACGTGGCTTTCTCTACAGGCTGTTGTTTGGCGAGGAGGAGGAGAACGACCATCGTGGATGAGGGGCTACGCAGGAAGGCCAGTGTTGGGGTTTGGTTTCTTGGGTTGTGGTGGACGACTGGAGGGTGGCGTGGCTAGTGTTGGGTTCAAATGACGGTGACTGTACACGGTGGATGGTTGTTGGGGCGTACGGTTGTGAGGTGGCTAGGAAGGCTTGGGCTTGGATGGAGGAAGAGGGCTGATGGGTTTTGGTTCACGACGTAGGGCTTCCATCGTGTGTTGGGTCATCCAGAGAGGGGCTGGTGGGTTGCAATTAACATACACATGCAGAGGAAGAAGAAGACCACTGTAAAACCTAAAAACAAACGTTGAAATGCATGGGAAGGAGATCGTGAATACCTGCATGAATGAGAGACAGTTGTCACCCTCGGCGTGCACGAGTAGCGAACGTTTGGCTTGTCCGTGTTGTGGTGGTTGCACTAGTGGCATCGGCAGGCTATGAGAAGATCTAGTGGTGTTGGGTTCTCTTCTTGAAGAGGAGGTGGACGTGGCAATTTGGGTTTTTCTGAAGGAGGAGATGGCTGCGGCTTGAAGATGACAGTGGTGGCCATTTGGGTTCACCGAGAAGAAGGCTGGGAGGCTTCTCTCTCTATGATTTCGTTATGGTTTTTGATAGGAAGGAGGACGGCTCTTGCGTTTTCCTAGATTCTCTCCTCCATTCCTCCTATTGCTAGGGTTTTCTTCTATGTGCCTCCTCCTAGTCTTTTTTCCTCCCCCGTGCATGGGTCAGGCTTGGCTATGTGGGTTGGTGGTGCATGGAGGAGAAGGCCATGGGTTCTTGAACGTGGAGGGACGGAAGACTGTCGATGGCGCCATGGCTGGGCACAGACTAAAGGGAGGTAGGAGGGCTGTTGTACATGTTCTACAGGGATGCATGTTTGCAGAGGACATCACAGGGCCTAGAAGGATATACACACATGCAAAAGAGTGGAGGAGGTGTACCTGTGTTGCGTGGAAGAGGGGGTTCTCCCCGATGCTTGCAGTGGCCTGCTACTCCGGCAGTGCGGTGGCAACTCTTTCGGTCGGGCTGTGGGACGATTTCGTGGGAGGAGGCGTATGGGACGGCTCGTGCTGTGACATGGGGGGAAGGATTGTGTTGCTTGGGTTCTCCCAGAGGAGGAGACGGCTGCAGTTTGGAAGGAACAGATGTGGCTGTTTTGGGTTCAACGGGAAGGAGGCTGAGGGCTTCTCTCCTCCCCTTTGCTAGGGTTCTCTTCTACGTGCCTCCTGCTAGGGTTTTTCTTTTCTTTCTCTCTTACGTGGGTGGCTTAAATAGGGTTAGGGTTTTAATGTGAGACATAGGATAGGTTTAGGTTTAAACAAGTGGTAGGAATTGACATTAGGATTTATATGGGCTTAGGCTTGTTATTTTGGGTTTTTCTTGGTATTATTTTATTTCATTTATTATTTTTTATTATTATTATTTTGACATAGATTTTATTTGCATAGGTCTAATGGTGGTTAGGTATTATTTTGGTTTGGTTTAAATTTGGGTTTTATGGTTTTAATTTAATCTTTGATTTTGTGATTTAAATATGATTATTAATTTCCAATTTAGGGCTTTATTAATTGATTTGAAATTAGGGTTTATTTATGGATTTTAACTTTAATTAGGATTTTCACTTATTTACTTGGATTTTTAAATGATTTAATTTCTATTTACTTAATTAGGGTTTTGGTTTAATTAATTAGGATTTTTATTTGATTAATTAGGATTTTTATTGGATTTTAAGTGGACTTAAGTGGGTTTTATTTGAATTAGGATTTTTATTTGTTTAATTAGGGTTTTATTGGATTTTTAGTTGATTTAATTGGATTTGTTTGATTTCAAGTTTGATTGGGTCAGATTGGGCTAGTGTGGGCCTGATTGGGTTTGTGTAGGCTAGGGTTTTAATGATCGCAACCAGAACATCAACTGAAGGAGATTGCTGCCAAATGAGCTCAAAATTGGGGTGTCTACAAATGTCATGGTGCCATGGGAGTTCTACTGTGGAATCTACTTCTTCTATGCTTAAGTAGTGTGTCGGCTGGTCTATGCAGGTTACTAACACTTTCACTGTGCCATCCTCCGGTATGGACAACCAAGATGCAAGAGTGGCTAGTGCATCTACGTAGGCATTCTTGGCCCTATTCATAAAGGAAAAGTGTATCCCCTCAAATTTGGCCATCAGCTTTAAAAGATGGTTGTGGTATGGAACCAATTTCAGGTCTTTGGTTTTCTAGTTGCCATTAACTTGAGAGATAACTAACATGGCATCCCCATGCACATGTAATCTCCGTGCACCATGTTCTAATGCCGCTCTCAAGCCAAGAATACATGCCTCGTTCTCTGCCACATTACTGGTGCACACAAAGGCCAACTATCGAGCAAGCGAGATCATCTGTCCATGCAGATTTTCCAATACTACATTGATACTCATGCCTCTCCTATTAACTGTGCCATCAAAGTAGAGCAGCCACTGACCTTTATGTCGAGGGACTACTGGCTCTTCTTCTTCCATGGCGAATAATATATCCTCATCAGGGAACTGAGTCTACTAGGGTTGGTACTCTGGCAAGGGTAAGTCTGCTAAGTGATCTACCATGGCCTGTCATTTCATCGATTTTTGGGTGACAAAAGTGATGTCAAACTGGGATAAAAGCACTTGCCACTTGACACATCTACCCACCAATGTTGGCTTCTGAAACAAGTATTTCATAGGATCATGTCAGAACAGTAATAAAACTGGATATGCCATCATATAGTGCCTTAAGCACTGTGTGGCCCAGACGAGGGACAAGCAAACTTTCTCGATTACAGTGTACTTAACTTTGCAATCATTGAACTTTTTGCTTAGTTAATAAATGGCCCTCTCCTTGGGACCTATTTCATCATGCTAACCCAAGACTGCGCCCATTGAATGCTATATCGCTGACAAGTAGAGCAATAGAGGACGCCCTGGTGTCAGAGGAACTAAGACTGGTGGTCTTGCCAAGAGTTTCTCGATTTTGTCAAATGCTTCTTGGCACTCCTTACTCCAGCGGATCTGCGCGTTCTTCCTTATGAGCTTGAAGATTGGCTCGCAAATTGGTGTTAACTAGGCAATGAATCGACTGATATACTGCAACCACCCCAGCATCCCTCAGACTTCTTTCTCTATTGTGGGGGGAGGCATCTCAATGATGGCTTTTGCCTTGCTCCGATCTACCTCGATTCCCCTTTGGCTAATGATGTATTGCAGCAGCTTGCCTGATGATACACCAAATACACACTTGTTGGGGTTCAATCGTAGCTTATACTTTCTCAAGCGGTTAAAGAGCTTCCTCAAACAAGCAATGTGTTCTTCAGGCTCTTTCAACTTAGCAATCATATCATCCATGTAAACCTTGATATCTTGATGCATGAGATCGTGGAATAAAGTTGTCATTGCCCTCTGATATGTGGCCCCAGCATTCTTGAGCTCAAATGGCATAACTCTGTAGCGGAACACTCCCTATGGGGTAATAAAGGACATTTTTTCCATATCCTCTTCTGCCATTCGGATTTGATTGTATCCCGAAAATCCATCCATGAATGGCAACATTTTGTGTCCTGCAATGTTGTCTACCAATATATCAATGTGTGGGAGTGGGAAATCATCCTTTAGGCTGGCTTTGTTTAGGTCTCTGTTATCAATACACATTCGGACCTGACCATCTTTCTTGAGTACTGGAACCACATTCGCTAACCATTCTGGGTAAAGGACGACCTTCAGAAAGTTAACTTTGTGTAGATTCATTATTTCCTCCTTCAATTTCAAGAGCCACTGTGGTCGCCATCTACGCAAATTCTGTTTGACTGGCTTGATGTCAGGTTTAAGCGGTAATGTATGTACCACTACCTCGACATCCAGCCCAACCATTTCATCGTAACTCCAGGCAAAGATATTGGCATATTCGCGGAGAAGCTCAATAAGTTCTACTCTGGCCTGTGCTGTGAGTCTGGCGCTTATCCACACTTCCTTGACATCTTCATTAGTGCCAATATTCATAGTCTCAGTTTCTTCTTCTACATGCAGGTTCGGGCCGTCGGGATCATCATCGTAAGGCTAGAATTCTAGTGCATCGTGACTTTCCTCTTCCACCTCTACATCATCTTTTTCTCCATATGCAATAAGGTCAGGAATGACTTCTTGCTGGCATGACAGATCTGTGTCTTCAAAGGTGCACACTTTCTCAACATTTTGCCCTTGATGGTGCTTTAGAATGGTCACTATAACCCTAGTTTTCTTGTATGCACCTCTATGATTTCTGGTTCTGCTATTTCTGAACTTGTGTCCGACTGTTCCACTTTTGGTAGACAAAAGCTTTCAGTTTCATGATGTCTTTGTACAGCTTGTACAATAGGTGAGCAATTGTCCTTTACCTAACTCATGTGATTGCTGTCGCCCAAGTTCCCTCCTAAGCCTAACTCAGGATCTTTTTTTTTTGGATCCCATTGCTCAAGTGGGGCCAGGACTGATAATACCACCAAGACCTGCCTCCCGGCTGATAGGAGATAAACTCCTCCGGTCTAGTGTTTAAGGATCTATTCTCCTCTAGGGTCCTGATAGCAGACTGACCCTATGCAACTGCCTGCTCCTCAATGTACTCTGTCAGTATTGCCTTTCCTTTCTTACGCCTAAGCTCACTTTGCGCATCCTCGGCCAATACTGCCAACTGCTCTTGAAATTGAACTTCCAAATCGCTGAGCATGCTATCCACCTATGCTACCACATCATTCCCCTCCTCTTCATCAGAAGCGAAATCCACATAATAGGCACTGGTAGTTTTTAACACCTTAGGCGCTGATTCCAGTTGCCCTGGCTACAACCCCTTTAGAATTGACTGCTGCTCTGATATTATTACTGCTACATCTACCCTCGCTGAATCCCAGACTACAACTGGATTTGTAGAAAGACCCTCAGCTGACTTTGGAGGTGGCAATGCCAGCATAGCTATCCCTAGTGACATGGACGATGTCGAACCTATTCTGTAGTCCATAATTTCCTCCTCTGAGTAATAATCCTCTACACATATCCATTCCAATCCATTGACTAGTTTGTCTGGCTCAGGCTCTGTGAGCTCCAAACTTCGATTGGGTTCCAGTAATCCCGCACTAACAAAGTTATTTAAATCTCGTGGAATAACGAGTTTTTGGAACTTACGACGCTTCACTTATCCAGCTTGTGGCATCTGCTCGTATCCCAGTCCTTCAAATTCACGTCTTCTCTCTGTAGCAATTGGTTCGGCGATTCCTTGGCCATTCTGCCTGAGAGGTGCTCCCTTCTCGTACCCCCATCTCTGACATAGATTCTTGACCATCAAAAAGGGGTTGCCAAAAGTGGCCAAATGATTGGCATGCTCGAGAATCGGAATAAAATTTACTAGTTCAAAACGGTCGACATGGTAGAGCACAACAGAAGGTTTGGAGTCAAAATGGATAGTATGGAGCGACACTGAAGAGACTGCCTCAACCTTCACTTTTTCAAGGTTTTCTGCCATCACAACAACAATGTCGTTGTTCCAACGGTACTTAATCATACGGTGAAGGGTTAAGGGGATAACCTGATGGTTATGGAGCCAAGGGCGCCCAAGCAGATGATTGAAAGACAGCTTGAGATCAACAACATAGAATTCGACCGAAAAACGAGCAGGACCAATGATTAAGGGAATGTCAAGATCCCTAAGGCATCATAGTGCGTGCTGTCAAATGCCGTCATTCCTTTCACTATTGGAGTAATGTCCTCCGATTTAAAGCCGACTTGGCTTGCAGTTCGCAAGGGGCAAATGTTTCAGCTTATATGAGAATGGATCTGAAACATCATGGATGAGGAGAGAAGGATCAAAAGGTTCAACCTCATCCGAAGAAAGGAAATAAACTCTCGAGGTTCCGGGTGCATGCTCAGGCAAAGCTTGGTTGATTATGTTGCTAAATGTGGATGCAGATGAATGAGGTGTCTGTGCAGCGGGCCTGGACTCTGCATCCTGTGTGTTAGTGGTGATAACCTTGCGGTCAATCAAGTTCTGAATTGCTCTTCGGAGTGTATAACAGTTATCCGTAGAATGCCCCATGGTTCTATCGTAACTGCAATATAAATCTGCTTTAAACAACGACGAAAGTGGGTTTGGCAGTGGGCGGATTTCTGGAAGCTTCAGGAGCGACGCCACCTTAGGGAACACGACACTCAGAGGCTCAACCAGAGGAGTGAAGTCCCTCTCAGAGCGTGGAGGTCGTTTTGACCTTGGGTAGTGCCCCTGTCTTGCTAGTGCGGGCTGGTATATTGGCTCAGCGGTGGTGGTGATTTGTGATGTGCGTGGTGCTCTAGGTGTAGGGGAGTAAACAACCTGATTCTGAGTTGGCAAACACACCACATTGGCTGGCATAACAGGAGCTCCTATGTATGCCACAACATTCCTAGCAAAATCATTCTTCCGACCATAACCAGTCTTGGATCCGTTGTTTCCATCGTTGTCGTTGCTGGTCCCGCTAGTAGCCATGGTCTACTTTGTGAATGCTGCTAATGCAGGGAAACTTCTGCTACATAGTGAGCTCTCAACATGGGTGCCAGCTTCGATCAGGGATGCAAAGGTGGTAATAGGCTGGATGCTTAGTAGAGCCCTAGTGGCTGGCTGTGCCCCTCGAATTATTATTTCGATAGACACTTCGTCAGAAGGTCTATCATGCACTTGTGAGGCGAGGACTCGCCAGTGCCCGACGTACTCCCCGAATGGCTCGTGGGGCTTCTGCTTGGTGGCGACCAGGTCCTCACGCTTTGGGACCATGTCATGGTTAAAAGAGTACTACTCCAGAAAAGCTTGGCTCAGATCATTCCAGGTCTTTATGATGGACATATCCAGCGATGTGAACCATTTTAAAGCTGGACCCATAAGACTTTTCTGGATGAGGCAAATGAGAAGTCTCTCGTTAGCTTGTAGCTGAGCGAGATCGCCACAGTATGCCCGAAGGTGTGAAATTGGGCAGCCTTTCCCATTATATTTCTCAAATTTTGGGATATGGAAGTTCGGAGGCAGTATCACCTCTAGGAAATAGCAGAGGTCTCGGATGGAGAAAGACTGGCGGTCCCCGCCCTACACTTGTCGTAGAGCTTTCTCTAGGTCATTCATCTTGGCGAAGAGTGCATTGGGAGTTGCTGCTGACATTGAGTGTGCAACCGCAGCAGGTCTCGCGTACGCTGTGTCTATTGCACTCGTGTGCTCCTCCAGATCTATCATCTCGCCAACTGGTGTCGTGGTGTGATGACCAACGTACCCGTGCATGTGTATTATTTGTGATGATGTACATGCTGAAGCTTGTACCTGATGCAATGGTATAGAAATGTTATGCTATGTGGGTTGTGTTGTTGTGTGTGGGAGCAACAGCTACTGAACCGCTACGGTCGGGTTGATAGGCCGGTGTACTCCCACCAGCCCAAAAGGCGGACCACTAGTAGAGGGAGGAATATGCTGTGCATACTGTTGTAGTGATGCTATTGGCAAGGTAGCAACGTCCGTCGTCGGGACAGCGGGAAGCTTTGGCGACAGCTGTAGTGGAGGTGTGACTAGTGCAACATGAAGTGCCTGAGCAGGCGGAGCAGGATCCTCATGAATGGGACAGACAGGCGTAGTCAAAGTGGGATCCAAAGAGAAGTCCATGTTTTGCAATTTCTACGCAATGGCCAGAAGTTGTTGAGATTGCACGGTGATAGAACCATCGATAGCAGTACCGAGGGTTGGAAGAGCAAGCGGTAGGGATGTCATAGGGGACTGGAAGTTCAAGGATGCTGCAGGTCGAATTTCTATTGATGAGGCAATCGCAGCCAACTAAGTGTCAAGTGGAAGGAGGTTAATTGAAGGATAGGGCATCATCAAATCGGATGCCCTAGTGGTAGTCATGGTAACTATCTCAACCACGGCCTCCAAACCACTGAGGATCTACCAATGTCCCGAAACCAGCGGACAAGGAACTCCAGGTGCCTGAAAATGGCTATGATGGAGTGAAGTAAAAGAGGGAGGAGGGACATAAACAGGAAACCCCTCCAGAACAGCTGGTGCAAAGGTCTCACACACTCGCTGGGCCATAACAGTCAGCGAATGGATAAGGATAGGGCTGTGATTGCTAGCGAGAGGATGACGCCTATGAGGAGCTATCGTCGGAAGTGATGAATAGCTCGAGAAAAGACAGTCGTGAACAATGCCTTAAGACTGGGGTCACAGAAAGGAACTCCCAGGCTTAGACCTAGGAACTTGCACACAGATATCAATACCTAGCAAAAGGAAAAGAACTGAATGTGTCAGTGAAGAAATGAGGACATGACAACAAAAGAAGTTAGCTATGCAATTGTTTGTTAGGGTGGCATGAATGGCACACAAGCACATGAATGCTACTAACATGCTCTCTCTCACCGTGCATGTCCCACATGGATTTGACCATATGGGACGCACTCATGGGTTTGGGTTTTGACTCTAGTCAGAAAAGTAGGTTCCCTTTCTAAATCCTGGCCAAAGCACAGGCAGTGAACGAGTGGTGCATTGGTGGCCTTGTCTCCTATAGTAGCATGGAGATGTACCCTCTACTAGCACCGACACAACCCCTAGACAAGGGAGGACAAACTAGAAACACGCCCTACGCCAAAGCTTCAGAACAAGCTACTAGGATTGTCCTTCGCGGACTGTGGGTGGAGTCAAAGGAGAAGATGCATGCCCTATATGATCAATCATGAGATATGCTTTTGTGTCTTTTACTTGCGTTTTATTAAACCATAGCGATTTATGAGCAATTGTCTCTAGTTATGCCTTATTATTTGTTTGTCTGAGTTTTTGTGTTTATTTTAACTAGATAGGGAGGCAAACATGTCTCTACTCTCCTAATCATGGTAGATTTAAATAAAGGGAAAAGAACACACAATCAAGGCATCCAAGAAGTCAGACAAAAGGCATGAACATGGCATGTGCTTGTGTAGTGCTCACAAGTAGGTGAATAAAAGCAGGTATCGACAAACAAAGCATGAATTAAGTCATGTGCATGTCCGGTGGCATAGCAACAGTGTAAAGAATGAAAAAAAGGCATGTTTAGTCAAATATGTACAATCAAACAGAACAAGCAAACAAGCACAATGTATATAGACCAAATACAAGTAAGGAAACCAAAATGAAAGCTAGAATCTGGTTATCCCCAACGGAGTAGCCAGTTCCTGTGACCATGACGGTGGAACCCAGCACGATTCTTCTCTACCGGGTGTGTGGAAACACACGAGGAGTCTCGATACGGTCACGGCGAAGATGGTGAATCCAGAGAAGAAGACTAGACTCAGAAACACCAAGGGAAGATAAGAAAGGATAAGGAAAGGAGTCGCCACCTAGTCTATTAATGGAAAGACGTGGAAAACCAAATACACAAGAAAACCATGAAGCAAACAAGATGCAGAAAACATGTGTGCTCCGTGCCTAATGGATATAATGCACAAATGAATGCGGGCCAAAGAAAGGGTAAGGATTCTGGTTACACATAGGGAAGGGGTTGGGCACCCCCATGCGCCCGAGAAACTCAGTCTTTCTAGGTTTCCTACTTGCCAATGGTCTAATGGGTGTGTGCTTGCCTATTCTGAATGCTCATGCTAAAGATGACTAGAAAACATGTGAAAACAAAGAGAAGAAATGAAATAAATGGAAAAAGTTAATCCGAGGGACAAATGTAGGCATTGAGAATGTCGCTTTACTGTACGCCCTTGGGAGATGAGGAAAAGCGTGAAAATCAAGAATCTCTGGGAAAGCGTCACGCAAACTAGCAGAAACTTGAAGAAATATGAGAAAATCAAATTAGGGAAATAATCCACATTCGGGACAATGTCAGCTTTGCTAAGCCTTTTAATGTATGCCCTCGGGCGATGGAAAGCCAAATCAAATCAAAAATATGAAAATCGGTGGAAATACAGGAAACGACAAGAAAACGAAGCTTAAAATGAGTTAGAAATGAGTGCACTATGTAAGGAAGTAAATGCGAGAAAATTTGCATGAAAAGATGCGACAAAATATGCAAAATGCATGTGAGAGTGTAAAAATGTGAATTCCAGGGGCTTTTGTGCAAAAACCCCAAATTCTGAATGAAAACTAAAATTCTGAGGCTAAATCATCAAAAATACATAGAAAACACATTTCATGTAATTTTGAAGAAATCTGGAGTCTAATGTGCAAATCAGTGCATTTTTGGTCAAATTGAAGACTCCTAGAGGTCAAAATACAATTCTGCCATCAAATCATGTATTTAATGCAATTTTGTGGAAATTTAGGGTAAAATATGCAAGAAAAAGAGTTCATGATTGAAAACAGGAAGTTGCAGGGTCAATTTAGTAATTTTACCCTAAGAAACATGCATTCCAGAGGGGGCTAATTCCGACCAGAGGAGGCCTTTAGCCCTGTTGGAATCACTTTGGAAAGGAAGAGGGAGATCCAGGAAACTAAAATAGAAGTAAATAGAAGTTTGAGAAGGGCGTACCTACTCTGGCAATGTGTTTTGCCTTCATAGCTTGCCGGAAGTGGCTAAAGACTCTGGTTCCTCACCTCTGCAAACCTCCTCTCTCTTCCTGGAGCTCTCACTCTCTCTCTTCCTCCCCTTCTCTCTCCCCTTCTCTCTCGCTCGCTTCTTCTTTTTTTTCTCACTACACACTGCTGCTCCTTTTATAGGTGAAGCTCCGACAACCCATTGTAACCACCCAACAAACAAACCACAGCAAGATCCTAACAACTAGCCTAA
Source organism: Posidonia australis (assembly GCA_024699735.1). Lineage (NCBI taxonomy): Eukaryota > Viridiplantae > Streptophyta > Magnoliopsida > Alismatales > Posidoniaceae > Posidonia > Posidonia australis. The sequence goes on along the minus strand of JAMKQA010056610.1, from coordinate 1,331 downwards.
TCCGTAACAAACTAGTGATCCTCCTAACAAACTAACGCCTGTAACCACCCTATTGTTCCCACGCACCATCCATCCTACCAGCCTATGCGCCGACAGTGATCGACGGTCGTTTGAGCTTGCAACTACGCATCAATGACCCCGGTTCGTGGAGGGCCCGAGCTTGGTTAAGGCTGTTGTTGAGCGACTTGGTGTGACGGGCTGGAAGAGATGAGAACAGAGGGAAATGATGGGTTATGGCTAGATCATGGCTTCAACTTTCTCTAGCCTTCCACACATTACGTAGACTGCATGTGTTGATGAGGCTGTGGGGTGAGGAAACGATCCTTCATGTACATATGTGGAAACGAAGGTAGTTGATGGTTTATGAGTTGATGTGGTGGAGTGGCTAGTTGTTGTTGTTGGGTTGGAAGAAGAAGGAGAAAAGGGCTGAGGTGTTGTGGGCCTAAGTGGGCTTGCTTGAGCTTTGGTGGACTTAATGGGCCTTGGGGCTTTTGGGGACTTAATGGGCTTTGCGCATGTCCAGTGCGGCTGTATGGTGTGCCAAAGAGGTGCACTTGTTTGGTGCGCCAGAGAGGTGCGCCGGTCAAGTGCACCAGACAGGTGCACCTGATAGGTGCGCCTATATGACCTTGGAGCACGGCTCAGACCATTTGCTGTTGGGTTTGGTATTCTTTGGCTTTGGGACTAAACAAGGCTTTGAGTTCATTTGTGATTAAAAGCCCAGCTACCACAACTCCATCCTACTGTAACGCGCCGATCCTAGCCACGCTACCAAATCACAGTATCCCAAGCATAATTACACAAAATTACAGAACAAATAGAACTATAACTAAGGCTCACCTTCAGGATCACAATGCGCGGCTAGAAGCTCCAACTCCTGCACCGGAACCCGGCTGCACGCGGTCTGCACCTGAAAACCAAATAGCACGCGTGAATGACATCTAAGTCACCCAATACACGCCCCAAAACACACAACCACAAACAAAACTCGGCAAAACCAAAAGAAACTCGTTTCTTATCAATTTGCAAAAACTTGGATTTGTCCTTTGAAAATCATCTTTTCTTTTATTAAATAATCACTTCGGAATTCAATCCCAAAACCATATTCTTTTTCTTACAAAACATTCCTTCACATTTCTTTCAAAAACCTTTTGGAAATTCATTTTTCCAAAACAATTCCATTTCAATACTGGGGATTTCTTCCCAAAACACACTTTTCAAATACACATTCTAACCAGATCCAGCCTAAAACACAATGCCCCATTGGGCTCAAAACCAAATCATAAACATTGGCTGGCAACTAGTTAAAACATCATCATTTCTTTTCAGGA
>JAMKQA010056609.1:0-23481 GCA_024699735.1 Posidonia australis | reverse complement strand
CATAGGTATTTGCGTGTGTCACCTTTATACAAGATTTGTCTCTTGGTTTTGACAAATTGTCTCCTGGTATTGACAAATTGTCTCTTGATTTTATCAAATGTATCTTTGCTGGATATTCTTGCACATAAAAGGGATATCATTACTTTCATCTTTCTACCAAGAGATATTATATGTTTGTTGACATCACTTTCTTTAAGTTTCAAGCATATTTTGAATCAAGTGAGGTACAACCAGAATGTATCTCGTTGCCTACTCCTGTCTCTATAGACAACCACTCTGACAGTGTAAACACTCATGAACATCGCCCATTGCAGGTTTATCGTCATCATCAACAGTCACTTCTACTTCCTCCGACTGAACCATCCTCAACCACGGTTATAAATCCAAACGTCCTCAACTCCACCACATTAGACCTTGAGCTGCCTATTGCACTGCGAAAGAGTAAAAGATCCTTCACTGTCTATCTAATTTCTAATTTTGTGTTCTATGATAACCTTCATCTCACTTTTTGTAGTTTTGCTTTGTCTATTTATTTTGAATTTATAATTAGGAACTACCAGGAAGTTATTCAAATACCACACTGGAAAACGGCCATCGATGAGGAAACTAAAGCATTGCAATCACGTGGTACATGGGAAATTGTGACCTATCCTGTAGTAACAAGTATAGTTACTTGTCGATGGGTGTACACTGTGAAGTACAAACTTGATGACTTAGTGGATCGCTATAAGGCTTGTCTAGTGGCTCGTGGTTTCTCACAGGCGTATGATGTTAACTATATTGAGTCCTTTTTACTAGTGGTTTGTTTCAATTTCATCAGAGTACTACTGTCTATGGTAATTAATCAGTTATAGGAGCTATTTCAGATGAATATTAAGAATGTTTTCCTGTATGATAACTTGACAGAGTAGGTTTTTATAGAGCAATCTCCAAGATATGTTGCTCAGGAGAAGAATAGAGTGTGCATGTTCAAGAAGATTATTTATGGACTCAAATAAAGCCTTCGAGTATGGTTCGAGAAGTTCAACAGAGTAGCGACAGATGGTAGTTTTCTTAGATGTGTTGTGCATCATTTAGTCTTTTATAAGAAGATTAGTACTGATTGTATGATTCTTACGGTGTATATTGATAATATTTTGTTGATAGAGAGTGTCATTGAAGCTATATCAGACACCGAGGAGTACTTGAGAAACATTTCGTCACAAAGGACATAGGCAAGTCAAAATATTTTCTAGGCATTGAGTTTGCTTATTCCAAGGGGAGGATGTTATTGTTACAAAGGAAATATACACTAGACTTGTTATAGGAAACAAGTCTCTTAGATTGTAAACTTGAGAGCACACCTATAGAGCTCACTCCATCTTTCAGTACATCAGAGCTTCTGAAAGACCTTGGACAGTTTAGATGTCTGATTGGAAAGTTGATTTACCTAACAGTCATTAAGCCAAATATAACTTATGTGGTCAGTCTTTTTAGTCAGTTTATGTATGAGCCAAGATTAGTTCGTTGGTAGGGAACACTTTGTATACTCGCTTATGTCAAGGGTGTTCCAGAAAAAGACTTAGTTTACATAAGACATGGTCACTTGCAGATTGAAGCTTATTTTGATTTAGGTTATATAGGTGACAAAGGAGAGAGGAAATTTACCTTGGGTTTTTGCACATATGTTGGGAGAAATTTGGCTACATGGCAAAGTAAGAAGCAAAACGTAGTATTTAGGTCTAGTGTTGAGGTAGAGTATCGTTTTATGGTTCAAACTGTATATGAGATGATATGACTTAGATTTTTCTTAAATGAGTTTAGTTTCATCATTTAGACTCCTATAGTCATGTATTGTGACAATTAAGCTACGATTTTTATAGCTACAATCCTATTTTTCATGAGCGAATTAAATATATCTGAGGTAGACTGTTATTTCGTTCATGATATGGTGATGAGAGGAGTGATTTCTACACCTTATACTCAATCCTTAGAACAACTTACAGATATATTCACTAAGGAATTGAGTAATAGAATTTTTGAGACTCTTTATAACAAACTGGGTATGATTGATACATGTACTCAAGCTTAAGGAGTGTTAGTAGTGTGTGTGTGTGTATGTATATGTTAGAGTTTTGTCTTGGACTTATGGATAAATGGATACCCGTTTATGTTAAGGCATCTAATACTTATCTATATATTAATAATCCTATTTATCCATCAATAAGCAACTTGATTATCTCTTATAACATATATCACATATACAAATTTTTAGGCAGGCTTGTAGCAAACACAAAGACAATTTTTTTATTTTACTTTAATGTAGATGCTCAGAACTGTAGGTATAGACTGCTTGTGTTTTTCACAACTGATGCCAGATACAAGGTATCAATGCACGAGGCTGTAGGTATAAGCAACTTGTGCTTTTCACGACTGATGCCAGATGCAAGGTGTCATGCGCCAAATGATATCTTCATGTTGTTATCTCAAAATGGTTGCTTTTTTTCAGGCCTGACCGTTATGTGCCACTATTTGGAGAATTTACTTATGATCCTTTGAAGTGGAGAGAAAGTGTGCCATTTGCAGAACAACTCAAGGCACTTCAGGAACTCATACAAGAAGGGAAGGTATTAAATACTGAGCTGTTGCTGTCCAATTATTACATGCCACCTACATTAACAACAATAACAATCACACACTAACGCCAAAACTCTCCTGCTTGTTGCTTTCTCAAAATTATCATCATGATGTCCTCTTTCCTGGGTAAAATAAATTAAAGAACTACTTTTTAGTGTTTGTACAACTGGCTTTTTTTCCAATGGGAATGATTTGCAGGTACGCTATATAGGTGTTTCAAATGAAACGTCATATGGAGTGATGGAGTTTGTCCAGGCTGCAAAAGTAGTAGGGCTGCCAAAGATTGTTAGCATCCAGAACAGCTATAGTTTACTTGTTAGATGTCACTTTGAAGGTATGATTAGTTCTCTGAGGCAAATGTCTTCGCACCTTACAAATTTGCATGCTTATTCTGTCTCAACATCACTACATACACATCAGTCTGCTTTTACTTTTGTTACTGGTGTGAATATACTTTAGGGACACATTATTTGTGTAAATTATTGCAGATCCAAGAGGGATTTGGATCCAGTTGCATCATTTATGTATCTAGACAGCTAGACTAATATCTTTTGACCTTCACAGTTGATCTTATTGAAGTTTGCCACCCAAACAACTGCAACATCGGATTGCTAGCCTATTCTCCACTTGCTGGTGGCTGCCTCAGTGGGAAGTACTTCGACACAAATTCTGAAGCTGCAAAGAAAGGCAGGCTAAACCTCTTTCCAGGATACATGGAAAGATACAACCAATCACTTTCAAAGGTACACTATCTGATGCAAACATTTCTCATATATGGTTCTTTTCCTACAGGTAGTTGAAGGAGGTTTTTTTTGTAGTAATTATTATTCGTCCTTGTCATATGTCTTTAAGTGTCACCCTAGGGTTCGTCTTGCCACTGATTTCTAAAATGCCTCGTATAAGATAGCATTTGAGGACCATACTTTAAGACCTGTGGTCATTAAACACATTGATGGCAAATGTTGGAAACAACGACAACAACAACCATCCTTCCATTATTTGGGGTTGGAGACATCAATACCTTATAGTTATGGAATGTCACAGGTCAAAAGTGGCATTGTCCATTTATGCATGAGGCTTCTGCATCTTTGAAATTCATTGTTTTGTGGATTATTGGCCCTCAATCACAAAACTGTCTTACCATTTCATATGAGCTTCGGAATATTGGTCACTGCGACAGGCTTGAGTTAACTCCACCTGCCCATGTACTTAAAATAGCGAAATGTATATGAAAATAGTGTCTCCACATTTCTTATTCCTGTTTATATGTAGCAAGCTTCTGATGCTCCAAACAGTTGAATTGGAGCTGATCCTACGAAGGTGTTATATTGTACGTCAAAACTTATTGCCTATGGTACTTGTTTGTTTCAGGAAGCTACAGCATCATATATCCAATTGGCGAAGAAACATGGCTTGACTCCCGTCCAACTTGCCCTTGGATTTGCACGAGACCGCCCATTCATGACTAGTAATATAATTGGTGCCACGTCAGTAGATCAGTTGAAAGAAGATATTGATGCATTCACTACTACTACACGCCCTTTGCCACCTGAAGTTTTTGAAGGCATTGAAGGTATCTTCAAAAGGTACAGAGACCCAAGCATTTTATGACCAGATGATTCAATCATAACTTGAAATATCGGTCATTCTTTTCCGAAGCAACTTCTTAACGACCAGTTGCTTGAATGAATGAGTTGTCAATGCTGGAGGAATCAGAAGAAACTGATGAAACTCATGGAAGCCAATAGCTTTTTTTTTTTCTTGGGGAAACTTGGGATAACATTACTTTCTTGGTTGACTTGTCAAAGGGTACTACCGTACTAGACACCCAAAAATGTTATGAACTATTTAGAGAATGGAACAAAACAAAAAGCGGGCACAACAATCATCAGCGCATTAATCTAGATGTGCTAGAATGAGCGTCCAAGTTTTAAACTTAGGCCGGATGAGTCATTTACATTTTTTATGATGGAATTTGTAGCGATATCAACATGTAGCTGGCTCATTACTTTTGTTTTAAGTATCTACAGTGCTGAGATTTAGGAGGTAGAACTATGATTTCCCATGACGAGAAATCTATTACTTACGTGATAAAAAACTTTGACTTTAATTTGTGTTTGGAAATGCTCTTTGTTACATAATTTATTGGGAGAAGTTGACTTTTAATTTAGTCATATAGCTTGAAGTCTTTGTGGATGTAAAGAAAAGTCTACTTGATTTGTATATTCAGTAAATACTTATGAGTTAACAAAATGATCAAAATACTCTACATCAAAGAAGTCTTATCAAGTCCTAGATCTTTCTTTGTTCGTCTCCTTTGTTGACAACCGTTGTCTTCTCCTTTGATGCAGCAACAACCCTTCTTCTCCTTCGTTGTCTCTCATCATTGGTCATTCTACCTGCTCTGCCATTGTCCCTTAAATCAAGCAATAACATGTATCATCATAAAACAATATTTGAATCTTCAAAAGGAAAGTAATTATGTTTGAGATCTTCAATGATGAAAGCATAGGAAATAAAAGTTTGTCTGACCTTCTTGTGTAAAAAGAGAGGTGTTGTTCGCGAATATTGTGATGTCTAGAAGATTCAAAGAAGAAAAGGTGTCGTCTGCTAAGATCTAAGGAAGAAGAAGTGTTTTTCAAGAAGAAGAGGCTAAGATCAACAGAAGAGAAAAGGTGTTATTGAAGTTATTGCCTCCACAGTTGCCTCCCATAGATGTGGCTCACAAATGAAAAGTTAGGCATTGTGAAATGGAGTAGTATGGATGGCATGAAAGTGTAATTTTTGTGTGGTTCATGTTGCAATAAAAATAAAGTACTAAAGTTAGCATTGGAAAAGTGGATTCTAAATATTTATGACTTTTCAAACAACTAATATTCATTAACTTCTACATAATTTGTGCAACAACTCCCTCGTAACTAAAATGCCAACAATAGCTTTCTTGCAGAAGCTGATTCATGCCACACCGTTTGGAAACACTTAGAACCCACCTTAGATGGATTCTTGAATAAAATTTTCGTATTTCACTATATATAGACAAAAGATTGGAGAGTTGATTGACTTGATAAAACTTAATCTATTAATGGATAGATAAGTGAACGAATATGTTTGTCTATCATGATTTTAATTGTCGAAAAGAATACAAGCCAATCCAAGTTAGCAACGCAACATGTATGACGAAAGGGTCTGTTTTAAGATCCGTTTGATAGAACTTTTGAATAATTTTTGAACATATAACTTTTCTTTAGAAGCTACAATGATTCAACAACTTTATCAAACATTATCAACTTTTTAAAAACATATAACTTTTAAAATAATAATTCCTTTACATCTTCAGAAGTTAGAATATACCAACTTCTAACTATAAGTTAACTTCTACACTTAAGTTCAGAAGCTAAAATTCTACCAAATAGACTCTTAGACGGAAAAATAAATCAACATCTTCTACCCAATAAATATCAAGTTTGTACTTACTTTACATGATGTCGTTTATCGATGCTAAATCTTAACTTCATAACTTTTGCATTCATTAGAATTCAAAGAACATCCTGCTGGACTTCCCCATTAACATACACGTTTCTTCTCTGATATCTTCATTAATCTCGATCCATTCATACCAAACAAGTACCAATCTTGCTGTCTCTCAAATGTGTGCTATTCCCAAAGTACTTGTACGCATAACTCCTCACTCTTCTATCCATACATGCATAAAGGACTTGCCACAAACCCTATTGCTCCTCCTTCCCCCCAAACCCCCATGTCAAGTTTTATCTTGCCATAACACCACAATGTTTTACCTTTTGGAGTGGAAGAGAGCAATGGCGAATCTCGAAATCTTGCTATGGTGAATCTCACATTCATATTCTAACAATATCTACAAGTCACAAACACATTTAAGCTGCAAACCAATTTACCTTCGTTTCTTGCAACTATAAGCAATAACGTTAAGAGAGATGAAAATCACAAATCACTTTAAAACCATCGTTCGGTAAATGCACCAATAATGTCCAATGCGAGGAAAAGCAACATCAACAAACCACAAAGAATACCAGTAGTGGACTAGACTGGAAAAGACAATAATTGTTGAGATCAATAACGTACTGAACCACATTGCACAAACTGCAACAAAGATAGAGATCCAGGTACCAATCGAACACCTTACGAGGCTTTTACACTGGGAAAACATCATTTATACAACAATCAACCCCATGAACATCATTTATAAGACATTCCAACATCACACTGATTATCCCACCCAATGGATGAGACTGCTTATCATCTGATTTAATTGCCTTACAATCATGACGGAGTAATAAGATTTTCAAGAATAGAATAAAGACCCCAGCTTCAGAACTCAGTTGCATTGATCTAGTAAAAAATGATCACAAGGGTGTAATTTTCTCCTTAGAATACGCACAATAGGATAATGGCAAGTGGATCATGTTTTTTGAACAAATGTCAAATGGGTGCTAGCTTCCCAATCCAGGAAAAAGCTCAACAACATTTTTACTCCAGTGTCTCGAAAGCAACTAGCAAACAATGAGGTTAGAGATTGTACATAAGAATAGATAGAGGGTCAAAAATTCAAAATCGTCATCCAAAACATTTCATGGAAAAAATCACAGGTTATGTTAATTGAATCTGCAATTTGCGTCCAAAAAGCAGCATTACAAGCACATCAAATCAAAAGTTGAAAGGCATACCAGGGTGTTATGAGTAGCATGTTCTATGGTAAACATGCATTTAAAGAGAGTCATAGGAGACAAGCTTGGAACTGCATATCTTAAGAAGGTCCACATGTATTGTAATTTGTAAGCCTGGAACTGCAATTAAGCTTCCAAAGAAAGCTTCTTTCCCATGCTTCCTCAATGATAGAGCAGATTGGTGGTAAAACTAAAAATCTACTCCCATTTGACACAAACCCTGAGCATTGGATTCCTGTAGAATCTAACTCCCAAAAGTTGTTCTTAAAGCATAAAGGAATGATTTTTAGTTGGTGAAAAGTTTTAAATTTGTAGAGTGAACCTCAGATCAAATTCGAGAGAATTCCAATCCGGAATGCTAGACAAGTAGCCATAAGATGACACACCTCAGGACTATGATCCATGGAAGTTATACAAATGCCCCAAAATTGGCACTGTTCCAAGATGCAGCACAAGATGTTGAACCACCACTTAGAGGAATTACTAGGACTGGGGCCTCTCTCTCAGGAGAGACGCCAGTTCCACATGTCTATTTACCGACTAACCAATTATGGTTATTGGTAGACCTAAGAGATTTTTGTACAAATGTAGTGTTGTCCAAAACAAACCAGATAACATCATGCAGACAACAAGTAAAAGTAAAACTATAAAAGCCAAGGGCTTTAGATCATGATAAAGAGAAGCTCCTAGAAGCAGGATGTCGGAAAGACAACGTGTGATGACCAAAATTACAGGCACGAAGAGAATATATTTCACCCCCAAATCAAATGGGCATTATGAAACAAAAGCGAATATTCCAGTATTCTAGAAGCATTTATAGGAATTTATCATTAAGACTATTGAACACAACTCTGAAAACGTTGCCGTATCAACAAAAGCAAATACGATAGGAGCCTGAAGAACATGACAGCAAAATCCAATCTTTTCCTTTCTTTTTTTCTGAAGAAGCAGAAGATGGAATTGCTAAAGCAGGAAAAAAAGAACAGCAAAGAAACGACGAGAACACACATTAATCCAACCAAAACATCTTGTTGTTGTTGTTGTTGTTGCCATAAACACATTGGTTACTGAATGCAGATAAAACTGATTACTACCTCCTTGGATGAATTGATTCAGTCTTTAACAGATGAAGCAGTAGCCATGGTGGTGGTTGTCGTTTTTTCCCCGGAGGAGCAGCAGCCTCCAGGACCATGGTGGTGGTGGTGATGGTGGTGGTGCGTAATATGCTGGTGCGGTCTACTAGTCCCCTTGAGCTGCTTCCTCATGTCGTAGGCATCCTCCCCGTCGGCGTAGTACTTGGCCTCGACGTCGTGGATCTTGTATCCGAGGGTGGAGGTGTAGAGGTTGAAGGCCGCCCGGTTGCTTCGGCGCACGTGGAGTGAGACGTACTCTGCCCCGAAGACGCCCTCCATGGCGTTCTGGGCGGCAGTCATGAGCTTGGTGGCGAGGCCGAGCTTGCGGTGGGTGCGGAGGACTGCAAGGGAGGTGATGTGGCCATGGCAGGGCTCGGCGGAGTCCTCCTCCATCTTGGCGAGGACGTAGCCGACAATCTTGCCCCCGTAGTCCTCGGCAACGTAGAGGAGCTGTGGCCAGGAGAGGATGTGGTAGAAGTAGTACTTCATCTGGTAGTTCTCCGGGAGGCAAAGCAGGTTGCACGCCTGCATCGCCAGGAGGTCGTCCATCGTCGCCTGACGGATGCACACCATCTTCTCTGCCTCCTGACGACGACGACGACGACAAAGCCAATTAGGGTTAGGGCTACTGAACATGTGAGTTATGACCCAAACCAAATTCTTTTCAGAGTTTACAATTAGTGAAATGACGAAGCAGTCCAGTTTACTGAAAAAGTAGTTACAAAAAACAGATTTTTGATGTCTGAAAAGTGAAAAGTGAAAAGCACCACATATGTGTAGGTAACATTTTAACGAAACTCCCTAATATATAAATAAAGTGATAATTCTACAGAATCAAACTCTTTCATCCAAATCCTAACTTACCATCATTATTCTCATCTGTCTTCAGTACAGACTGTCATCTGTTTGGTTAATTTTGTAGGTGATCGGGGATGGATTCTAGGAATTTGTAGACAAGGTTAGTGGGAGATATCTATAAAGAAATCTTGTGGAAACGTATGGATTGTATTATGAGATTTACAAATCTTGTCGTTATTCTTTTTAAAGATTATTTTGTGCGTGTTTTATGTATTTGGTTGTTTTTACATTTGTAACTTTATTTTTAAAGACAAATAGGTGTTTGTAGGTCATTTGAGCATTTTCTAAGCATAGACAAGCAAAAAATCCTAAAAAAAGAAAAGAAAAGAAATTTCATATTTATTTTCCAGATGTGGACGTCTCCTTCGTATGGTCTCATAGATTGTATAAAATAATAGAATAAAGTTGAGAGAAAGCAATTATTAAAAATAAATAACATTAAGATTTCATGTCTAAACACGAATTCCATGTCTAAACACGCGTGTGCACCAACAACCACGTGCGACTGTTGACCCCCACTCCGACGAACCCCTCGTGCTCCACGCCTCCTTGAGGTTGATGGGTCTATTGATAAATATAAGGCCCGGTTAGTTGCTAAAGGTTATACAAAAAAATTGGGAATTGATTATCAAGAAACATACTCTCCGATAGCTAAGTTCGCATCTATAAGGATTATATTGGCTATCGTTGCACATTTGGACTTGAAATTATATCAAATGGATGTAAAGACTGCATTTATAAATAGTGATTTGCAGGAAGAAATTTACATGTCACAGCCTAGGGGATATCAAGTAAAAGGACATGAAGAAAAAGTGTGCAAATTAAATATGTCAATATATGGTTTGAAGCAAGCTTCTAGACAATGGTATCATAAATTTCATGATGTAATTGCCAAAATGGGATTTGTTTCAAACAGGTTAGACTATTGTGTATATGTCAGGAAAAGTGGGAGCAAGTTTATTAGATTATCCTTGTATGTGGATGATATTTTGTTTTGTTGGAATTGATACTGACATGTTGAACAACACAAAGGAAGAACTTAGCAAAAGGTTTGAGATGAAGGACATGGGAGAAGCATCTTATGTTCTTGGAATACAGATCCTTAGAGATCGGAGATCTGGAATACTGAGTATAAATAAGGAAATATACCTACGTACAGTGTTGAAAAGGTTTGGAATGGATAATTACTCCTCAGCCCCTACACCATATGTTTTTGGGAAAAGATTAAGTGAGGATCAATGTCCTGGAAAGGGGAAAAAACCTTTAAGAGCACCTTATGTCCAAGTGATTGGAAGTTTAATGTACGCTATGTTGTGTACATGACCAGACTTGGCATATGTTGTAAGTGTTGTCAGCATGTATCAAAGTAATCCCGGAATAAAACATTGGGAGCTGTAAAAAGAATAATGAAATATGTGAAAGGAACTCTGCATCATAAATTGACTTATCAAGCGGATGAGCTTGAATTACTTGGTTATATAGATGCTGATCTGAGTGGTGACAAAGATGATGGAAAGTCCACTTCGGGACATGTATTCATCTTTGGAGGTGCAGTTGTATCTTGAGGAAGTAAAAAGCAAGGATGTGTAGCTAAATACACACAGGAAGCTGAATATGTTGTCTGTAGTGCAGCTGCATCACATGCTGTTTGGATCAGGAGATTTATAAATGATTTAAATCTCAACTTAATAAATGGTCCAATAGAAATGTATTGTGATAACCAAGCGGCAATAAGTCTTGTACATAGTGGTGCAAATACAATAAGAGGACAACACATTAATATACATTATCACTATATTCGTGATATTGTGAAAGGTGGGGAAATAAAATTCATTAAGTTTGTGAACTTAATGGGATTAAGGTACATTTTCATAGATAATGGAAACGAAGAACATTCTCATGAATAGTGGGAGTGGAAATTGAAGTAATACACTTCATGAATAGTAGAAGTGGAAGATTAACATCTCCTTGTGTAAATCTTGGGCGTGGTCTTCATCACCAAGTGGGAGATGTTGACTGGTGGTCATGAAGACCACCGTTATAATCAACGGAGGTCAAAGAAATTATTAGCCGGAGTTATTAGCTTTGATTCGCCAGAGTTATTGGCCGACGTAAATCAGAGAGCCATTATTGGGGCGGAGGGAGGTGGAGACGTTGAGGCTCTATTATAAATACATGGGAAAATGAAGGGAAGATTATCAAGAAAAACATACCTTCATTTCCTGGTTTCTCCACCTCACCGGAGCTCCCATCCGACGACCTTCAATATATCTATGGTACTAAACAAATATAGGATTTATCATGATATATATTCAATTTAAAGATATTGAAATAATCTTTATAACACATCCAAAAACATTGAAATTCTATGTCACACTTACTGGTAAAAATCATATCGTCTCGAAGTTTCAAATGGTGAAATCCAAATATGCATGGCAAAAATGCTTTAAATACTTTTAGGTACTCCCAGTAGATAACCATTAAGTTGTGCAAATTGGATTTTTGAACTAAACTTTTGCAATTGTATAATTTTTGCATGTTCTTTAATTGAAAATTTGAACTAAACCTTTTGAAATTTACATCTACTGTAAACAACAAATTAGAAATTTAGCAATTTCTAATTAGAAATTTAGCAATTTTTAATTAGAAATTAGCAATTAGATTAGTTGGAAAATGTAAACTTAAATTTTTTTAATCAAGTCCTAGAGTCACTTTCTTATTCCCCTATTAATACAAGTCGCTTTCAACGTTGCAACCATGTAATAAAAATTATAGATTTAATGGCTACAATTTATTAAAATTTGTAAACATTAAAACGAAGGCGTTATGGAAATCAAAATATAATGAACTTTTAAACACTTATTTTTTAGCATAATAAATCAATCAATTGGGTTAAATTTTTTTTTAATTCAATTTGTTGCACACATTCAGGCCACACCCAATACCTCAAGATCTAATGTTGTGTTAAGTTTATACTTAAAATAGTTAAGAATGCACTAATAATGAAATGAAAATTTCTTTTTATTGAAAACCAACCCGTGTAATGTATGGAGACAATGATAGTAGAAATAATATTTTTTTGACCAATATTAACCACATGTATATGATTAAAATGTAAATGATATAATCTATGATCAAACTATTAATTCTTTATATAATTAATACATACACATATATTTATACCAAACAAGTCACAAATAGAACAAGTACGACCAATTGACATGGTGTAATGGATGAGAATGGATGAGACTCACACCTCTAGAATAAGTAAACAAGTACGAAACAAATCAATTTCATTACTTTATCTATTTTGTCAATGGTTAAATAAAAAAGAAAGAAAGGAAAATAGATTAATATTATAATTTAAAATAAGAAAATTGATGGAATCGAAACGGACGTCGGATAAGTTGTTACAACGTCAGGGCGGAAGCAACCGGGAAGTAGTAGCCAGTTGTCGTTCGTTGCAACAACCACAACGACGGACGAGCCTCTTTATTGCTTAGATTAATTAATCATTAGATTGGGAGAAAATAGTCTCCTCCTTGCGACGTCATCCACGTGATGAGAAATCTTGTTACGTCAACAGAAATTACACGGCGGAGATGAAATCGACAGGCAGGAAACTGGGCTCCCTGTATGTACGAACATGGAACAGTATTGGGTCCGATCCAGCGGCATTTGGTTTATACTCCCTGTTGGTAAAAACGATAACAATACATAAGACGATAAATAGATGTGTTGGTGGGGGATAATAGAAAATGAATGGGCCGCGGGCCAGCCGAGCTTTGCTTCCCAGCGAAGGAAGTAGCGAAGACGACAGACAGAAATCAAACCGTTCTTCTTCGTGTTTGACGTCTCTCGTAAATCACCATCAGAAATTATGCGAGTAAGCGAATGGTTCTCAATGAATAATTGCCGAGTAAATAATAAATAGGCAGATCACATAGTAGCAGTAACGCTGCACCAACCAAGTAAGCCAATAAATAATTTATTATTATTATTATTTCATATCTTATCGATTTTTGTTTTGTCCTACTATATATCATATCATACACATTATATATCGAATGAATCATCATATAAATATAACACTACTGGTGCGAAAGGGTCAGGGGGGCGCAGTGTTGCTGGGGGCAAAATCCTCTCGTCTCCCCCAATTGAGGACGAAACCCACCAATTCAGCGGCACTTGAATTCGATGGGGCTGCAGCAGTCGAAGGACGAGTTGCTGTACCAGCAAGTCACCTACGGCAACGTCGATGGGATCAAAGCCCTACACGCCCAGGGCGCTGGCCTCGAGGTACCACTACTACCATCAACCTATTCCATCATCCGCTTCTTCTTCTGTTAAGCTATTGTTTCCATAATTTTGTGCAGTGGGTGGACAAGGAAGGGAAAACGCCCTTGATCTCTGCTTCCATGAGACCCGACGGCCTCGAGGTTGCCCGCACTTTGCTCGATCTGGGTGCCAATGTCAATGCTTATCGCCCAGGTAGGTACCCACTCCACGTGCCATTCTGGATTTTCTTTTCTTCGCATTTTAATTTTTAACCATTGCACTGCATTTACTCATTCACAGGAGGCCATGCTGGGACTCCTCTGCATCATGCTGCAAAAAGAGGCCTACACCGAACCGTCCGTCTACTTCTTTCTCACGGAGGTCTTCTCTTCTCTTCTTCCACTATTATATACACGCTCTATTTGTTTTTCCTCTTTTTTCTTCTCCTTTCTAAGAGAACCAATCAATGTTGCTTGCATTATTTTAGCCAATGCTCTGAGACTCAACGATGATTGCCGTACTTCCCTAGACCTTGCAAGAGCAAAGGGTTTTTACGACGTCGTCCGCACCATTGAGGTCTTGCTGCTCATTCCAGTGCAAATTTCCTTCTCCGGTTCCCATTCACTGCCTCTTCTTCTTTATTTTATTTTTGCTTCTTCCATTCAGACCCACATCGCGATATTCTCTGGTTGTCTGCGTGAGCTTTATGGACCAAGCTTTCTCGAAGCATTAGCTCCACAATGGTTATCTAGAAAGGCGTAAGTTTTGCTAGAGCGTTTTCTCTACTCTCTCCACATGCGATTTAACGTAAAAAGCTGTTTATTTGTGTAAACTGTTGTTGTTTCTTTGGAATGTACCTAGTAGGACAGCAACAAGAGTTTAAATAGATACTTCCATACAAAAAATCGATTACGCAAATTTATTATGAACATGTTTTTTGTTTAATGAAAATCAAAATTTGATCTTTATATGCTTTTTCCATTTCTTTCCTTTCTTGCAGTTGGGTTGTTGTTTTACCATGTGATCATCGTAATCCCATGAAGCCCCAGAAGTTTCAGCTTGTTATATATCCTGAATTGCAGGTATGACCAGGTCTAATAATTGTTTCATCTCCTTTTATCGGAAGATAGACAGCTTGAATCATGCTTTCTACAAATGAGCAAACATCGGTTTCTCATAACAAATGCGCTATGAATTTAATTGCATCAGTTCATTACTAGCATAAAAGGACAACAGTAATGAAAACCTGAACAATATTAGCACACTAGCACAAAAATGGTTCTCTGAGGATTGCTAGTGTATTTAGTTTATGTCAGTGATATTCCTTACATTTTCTAAATTCCTTCCACTGCCGATGGATGGGCATGAAATGTGGAGTGTCTGCTATTTTAAAAGGATTCTGTTGCTGAGTTGTTTATGCTCACACTGACTGTGCATAGTGCTGGAATAATTCAATCTCAAAGATGTAGTCAGTTCACAGCAGCAGCAACAAGAAGGATACCAAATTAGAGAAACTTCTTTTTTAATGATATTTGAGTTACTGCTATTTTCTGGGATTTAAGTGCTGATATAAACAAGAGGGATTCAAGCATCTCACTGGCTAAGGTGTTTCTTACCTCTCTTTTTTTATTGTTCTGCATTTCTCAGCAACTTGTAGATGAAGAGGAGGTTAGGTCCAGGCGGAGGAGAAGGAGAAGAAGAAAGATAGAAAGAAAGGTTGGTTTGTTTTTTTGTGAAGTGGGTTCTTGGAAGGTGGACTAGGTTCTTCGTAAATGATTTTAGTCCTAATAGGTTAATGTTGGCATCAACGATGGGTATCTCCCAGATGGAAAAAACATTAACTAGTCGTACTAGATTGCTTTTGTTTCTGATGCATATCTGTTAACACATCCTTGACGAGTTAAACATATCTTCATGTCTGACCGATATTTATCCCTGTAGTAAGGATTTATAAACAAAAGACACCTGTGACTAGCACAAAATGCAATTGCATATTGCATATCTGTGCTTTGGCTAGTATTGCTCAGTGCATCCTTAGCTGCCTAGACGTATCTACAGCCCCTACGGCTATTTAGGCACTATTTATATCTTAAAATACATCTGCAACCTCTTTTGAAGTCTTGAAAACAAGAATATGATGTTGTGAAAACTCCATCCAGCATTGCATGTCTTGATAAAATTGTCAAAATTTCCGTCATTGATTTACATGTTATCATTTTCTTTATTTTCTATAATTTGAAAAAATTATTCATGTTGTTTTGATTCTCAATCTTCTGACAGGTGTGTTTAATTACTTGCAGACTGCTCAGCCACGTACCGTCATTGCACTTTGGAAGGTGAAAATTGAGGAGCTTGATGTGAATCAGTTAGATCCTGTGGTCATGATTTTTGATAAGAGCACCAGTAAGTTTCCAATGTTATGTTAGCATGTCAATTTTATGCCATTTTGAGTTAATTTTGGAGTAGGACTGTGTATTGTTATGAATTACAAGACTTTACCATTATCAATTAAAGTAGACTACGAAACTTGGTTGAGTGTAAGCACCCTATCATAGACAGAGTAGGAGGATATTTCTATTTTTTTTCCATATATAGCTATTTTTCCTTGCTCTTGAACATGACTGTTATGGCTCCAAAAAAGGTGATGTTATCATTACTGCCAGAATTATTTTTATTTTTTAATCAATAAGCTATTTTCTATGCTGAACTGTGTTGAGTTTGAATTTTGAAGATGAAATATACTCGTTAGAAAGTAGACAGTTGCTTCAGCCATTTATTTAACTCATGCATTTGATCAGAAACTAACATGATTATTTTTTGGGTAAATATCAGTTACAAATTTAGTAAAAAATATATTTCTTAAAACCATGTATATTTTCATATAAAACCAATGTAGAAAAAAATATAGAAGTTTGAATGACCTATCCATATTGTCTCAAAATGACCAAGAAGGACAAGTTTTCACTTGGTGAATTGAAAATTGGAGATCGTTTCCTCCAAGAGGGGTGAAAGGGATGGTGACGAAGAACCTGACTGGTTGAGTTGGGGATGGGGAATTGAATGGTGGACTGGAGAGGGGGGTGGTCTTTAAAGAATCAAGAAGCATAGGCTATTTTGCATTCCATTCTCTCTGAAGACGTGACAGAAGATAGGAAGCGACAGGGGGTAGAGTCGCCTGAGTGGTTTTTAGTGGTTCAGAGCTGGTAGGTGAATATTTCACTAGCCCTCAGCTTCAAGTGAAGAAAGGCAGAGACTAATGCAGACTGGTGTTTTTATAAACCATATACTTAGGCTTATATTTTATTGCTTGAAGATGTATTCGGGACTGAGTTTATGGTCCATGTAAATAACTTTGGTTTAGTATCATTCAAGCAAAGAGGGTTGTGCATAAGGTAAATTATTTTTTAATCTAATAACTACCAAAGACAAGCAAACAAAATTGCTCTTACTTTTTTACTAATAGGAGGATTTTTTTTATATGTGTCTAAGATGCTGATCTTCTGAAAGACGGGACTATTATCTATTGTTGGTGATTATTAAACTATTGTTAACCATTCTCCAAACATTAATACCTGACTGAATGTTTTTCCTCTATGTGATCAGAAACACGATACAAGTTCTTATCCGCACATGAAGGTGATAAGCAACAACTGCTGTGGTTCTATAATGCATGTAGAGGAATGCCTCAGGTAAATACTTGTGTTCCTCAATTACTAACAGGTATCTTATATATTTATGAAGATTGCATACAACAGTAGACCTTTGTGTGAAGTACTGAAGTTAGATGGGCATATAAATCATTTAATTCCCACAAGGTGGATTCTGCTTTGTATAGTTTGTTCTGCTGGATGACCAAAGTGTCCTATAAAACCAGAAAAGAACAAAAAAAAACTACACTTGGGCTGCGGAATATATATGAAGATATATGTTTTTTATTCTTGACTTTACTCTGATTGACTTAGCAACCCAATCCTGCCTCTCTCATGCATGATGAGTTGACATGCCGGTTCGGCTTAAATGGAATGCTTGGTTCTGACAGACCACTCAAGTTGGGTGCACCACTCTTGTCAATCAGACCGCTTAGGTTGCTCTGCAAGTTGAGAAGTAGGTTAGAGGGTGCCAATTGGTCAGTCAGGTCCCATTCAATATGTAAGTCAGGTAATCAAGCTTTTAGGTGGAAATGAGAGTGATTGCA
Organism: Posidonia australis; assembly: GCA_024699735.1. Lineage (NCBI taxonomy): Eukaryota > Viridiplantae > Streptophyta > Magnoliopsida > Alismatales > Posidoniaceae > Posidonia > Posidonia australis. Next base: position 5,698 of record JAMKQA010056609.1, on the reverse strand, counting down.
TGCCTTGGTCTTTGAAGCATGGAGTATTTATAGCCAAGGCCCCTGGGGGCCTCACGGTAGGTGAGCCCTTCTTTTATTAAAGCAACTTGCTTGTCTAGTCTTGTGAGGAGGGAACTTTCATGGTGGTGCTGGCTCGGTGTTTGGCAGCTTTGGGCTTGTTGGGGACCACCACTACTTTGGTAGGGCCACCTTTTAGCCTAGGAATGAGCTGCCTTTGTTGTGCTCGGTGTCCCCGGCTGCCAAGGGCCGTTGTCCAGGTGGATTGAGCGGGCTGAGGGAAGCTGCCTCAATCAGCTTCTAGTTCCAGGTTCTGCTGGACCGTGCCAGCCATGGCCCTGGGCCTTCTGGACCCAGTTTGCGGATCAGGCCCATACACAACCTATTCAAAAAATAATCTATGATGGTCTTGATTACACCTCTTTCCAATTGTTAGATTTTGACATATAATTGACAGAGTGTTAAGTTTTGCAGTAAACAGGAAAAATGTGCTGAAAATAGTTTGTGGTCAAAACTTAAAATTTCAATTTCATTCATTATCTTTTTTATCTCCCTCTTCTAAAAGATGTTCCAAAGTCAGAAGGTTCTATGCTTAATTTAATGCCTTCAGGTGTTATATTGTCTCCTTTCAAAGATCATTGCCTAGTTTCCAGAAGAGGGGTCTTCTTTTTTTTCCTGAAAAGTGGAAAAGAGAGAGATGTTGAAGCTGTGCATTTACGACATATAGTTTAACATTCTAATGACATTGTTGCCTGCAGGTCATACCATCTCCTACACCACCAGAAGGTGTGCCTATGCATACCTCTACATCGTGCATTCCTGCTACGTCCACTTCAATGACACCAGTGAATGCTCCTGCAGCTGCACCTGAAGATGCAGAGTTAGCCATGGCTATTAGCGCCTCCATTCAGTCAGCAATGGCAGAAGGAGTGTCTCCTATTCTTGATTCACAGCTAGTTTCCCAGGACAGCAACACAAATGGCTGGGGCAACTCTGGGAAAGCTGACGATAATGCTGGCTCAAAGGATCAGCCTTCGTCTTCCACTGAAACTACCAAGAGATGGTCTGAAAAACAAGCTAGCAACACGCATACCGGATGGGCTGTCCCTGAACCTGGGTCAACAACTGTTCAAATTAGCCAGAACCTGCAAGAGGCACTGTGCATTGTTCCACCAGCTGAAGATACTCCCCCAGTAATGCTGCCTCCCTCAGCTCCTCCTGTTACTGAGGAGACGTTTGCTCATGGCCCTGTCCATTATCCATCAGTTGATTCTAGTCCGGTTGATTTAAACATTCCACAGAGTGAGGGTAAATCTGGGATGGCTGAAGAGAAAGAAAATGGCGATGCTTCTGGCACATGTGTTATCTGTTTGGATGCTGCAGTGGAGGGTGCTTGTGTACCTTGCGGTCACATGGCAGGATGCATGCCTTGTTTGAATGAAATCAAGGCAAAGGACTGGGGCTGCCCTGTTTGTCGCACTAAGATCAATCAAGTTATCAAGCTATTTGTTGTTTAATTGCCTTGGCTGGATTAAAGGTGGTGTGATCTTCTTATTATATGAATTTTGTGCTTATCAGCTTCTGCACAACATGGTTGTTATACTGAAGATGAGCAGAAGAAATATCATGGTTTGAATTATTAGTCGATGGTTTATGCTTTTCAAACATCTGAAGCAGTTGTCAATTTGATACGTGTGGAATATACAAGTCAAGCAAATGAGCAATGTTTAAACAATGATATAGAAGTTGTAATTAAATTGGTTGTATTTGATTGAAACTTGATAATACTTGCTGTCTTTGCAGTTGTAATTAAAAAGACGAGCTTACCGATCCACCACAACACAATACAGACACAGAAAGCTCGGTTTATTAGTTGACTCCTTTTGGTTTCTTCGTCTGTCTGCTCAAGTGATCACAGGAGGAAAGGGTAACAATCTCTTACAAACGTATACATACTGAGGTAAGGAAAAGAACTACCCATCAGTGTTGTATGCTTGTATCTTGTTTGGCCATAGGCATGATGGCTGACAGACAGCTTTCTTATTTGATTACCACCACGGAGCAGCGACAATGGGAGCATCATGTTGTGGGTGGATACTATACTCTTGCTCCATTCTGTATTTGTCTGCAGGTTAATTTCTTTGTTCTATCGTAGTCATGCATCTTGAATAGATTGATTTCCTTTGGTACATGCTGTTGACTGATCGAGAGACATCAGTCTTTCGTAGGCTATGATAAATGCCATTTCTGGTCTTTCTAAAAAGCTTATGCTACCAAATAACAAGAGCCTAACTGGATCACATTCAAGCTCATAAGAATTGACTTAGATATCTTTCATAAAGTTTCATGCCAAAACGGAATCCAATTTTATATCAAATGCTATTATATACGTCTTCAGTTATGTATCTACTTTACTTTACGCTATTATATATCAAATGCTATTACAATCAGTTCCTTTCCGTTTGTGTTTAGTGTTTTTTTGTAAACGGTAATTTTTATACATGTTGTAGGATTCGAATCTGAGACCTGTGACGAGTTTAAAGTTCTCCCAACCACTGTGACAATGAGACATTGTCCGTTTGTGTTTAGTGTTACCATATTTGTTTCTACTGAAGATGTATCCACTATCAATCCTTTAGGCCATCTGGAGACGTGGGAAAAAATTCAGTACCAGTTATACATTTGCGTGTGGATTCCGAGTGATGTAAGCTTTTTAACTCTAAAAACTTTGATCCTCAGACTTTTAACTGATCTTATCAAAGCATTAAATACAACATTCAATAAGACATAATATAGACCAATGTTAAATGTAGAAAAGAACTGATTTAACATTCACTTAAGAGCTAGCAGTGAAATATTTTTTTTTTTTTTGTAAACGGTAATCTATTATTATTAATGATTGGTTAAGTCACCACAGACAAGTATAAAGTAGTTTTGTACGAGTAGGATATTACAATTCAGCGGAACCCATAGTTCCAGCAACAAAAAGATGAAGATCGTCTGAAAGGCAGTATTGATAAAGACAAAATGAAAGAGTATTACGTCGACTAATAGTATGTTAATCATTGCATGGGATTGTCCTCTATGAGAGTAGGTGTTGACACATTATTTTCCCACCCCTGTTGGGCATTTGCTGGAGCTAGTGGATCTAGCTCCATGTCTCTGTTCTACTGGAATGTTGAAACCGATTGCAGAACTTCATTTTTTTCAAATCCTGTACCCAGACATTCTATTCAACAGTGAATCAAGGAAATGATGTCATTAATAATCATGCTGGCATTTCTATAAAGTTCCCTGAAAGTTCTGTTATTTCTTTCCTTCTAAACAGACCATAAAAAAATTTGAACGAAAGTATAAGAATCTTTTAATGAGGTTTCAAATTTTAGCGCAAGAGGAATATAGAACAAATCTTCTATTGAAAGTATAGTAGGATATATGGAACTAATAATAAAGGCATTCCAAATTGAATAAGTAAAAGGACAATATAAGAAGAGATGGTTGACAGTTTCTCTATTCTTATTGCAAAAAATACATAAATCAGAGCCAATCCATCCCCTTTTGCATAGATTGTCTTTGGTCAAAATTTTATTACAAATAACCAACCACGAAAAGAGTTTTATTTTGAGTGGCACCCAGCAATTCCAGATTTCTCTCAGATATTTAAATCTGAGGCCACTATCATTTAACATAGCATAACAAGATTTAACAGTAAAGTTTTTACTGGTAGGCTTCCAAATAAGTGTGTCCTCTTCATCTGTTAGTCAGGTATTGTTGAAAATATCTGTTAGACTTTAATTGAGCTTGTGCAGATTCAGCTTCAGCTTGTGTCAAGGGATTAGAAAATAATCTATTGAAGTCTGTTCTAATAATCTCCATAACCTTTGTAACTGAGGCTTGCTTGAATTTTGCCATACTAAATATATCAGGTAGGACATCTTTTAGTTTTTCACCGTTCTACCATTTGTTTTCCCAAAAAACAGTATTTTTTCCATTATTAACTTGAAACGAGGTAAAACCATTTATAATGTCAAAACAATTTTTGCTTTCTAACAATAATGGTGAAGACCTACCATTTGAGACATTAAGGAGAGCACCCGGCCCTTTCCTAGTAAAATATTTAGCTCTAATTATGTCTTTCCATTTTAAAGTGTAGGAGCTAGACAGGAGTTGCCAAAGTAGTTTGCATTTCAGTGCCATATTGAAGTGTCTTAAGTTGATGATTTCCCAACCTTTTTGTTCTTTTGATCTACAAAGAGACGTCCACTTAACTAAATGACAAGCTGTATTGGAAGATAAGGAGTTCCATAAAAATCTATTTCTAATTTTGTCAATAGCTTTCTCTACCCTAGTTGGTAGATGTAGTACTGAAAGATAGTATGTAGGGATGGCAGATAATACTGCATTTACCAAGGTAAGTCTTCCCCCCTAATGATAGGTAATTTGCCTTCCAAAGAGATAGTTTTTTAGAAATTTTCTCAATTACAGGGGACCAATCTTGGAAATTGGGTTTCCTGAAATGCAAGGGTAAACCCAAATATTTTATAGGAAGTTTCTCTATGCAACACCCCAAAATTTGGGAGGCTCTCTGAATGAAATCATCAGATATTCCAATACCAGTGATTGATGATTTATGGAAATTTATTTTCAAACCTAAGCATGATTGGAAATAGCACAGTATTCTCTTAATATTTATTATATTTTCCTTTGTAGCAGATAAAAATAAAATAGTATTATCTGCATATTAAATATTCAATATATTGGGACCTCCATTTGGTAGTTGGATCCCGGAAATTAAATTACCATCCATCGCTAGTGCTAACATCCTATTCAACACGTGGGTGACCACAATAAAAAGAAGAGGGGAAAGGGGGTCACCTTGTCTTAGTCCATTAGAGGTCTTGAAATATCCTTTAGGGGAGCCATTAACTAGAATAGAAAACTTAGCATATGAAATGCACATTTTAATCCAGGTATTCCACTTGTACCCACAACCTAAGCCCCTAAGAGCCTCTAACAAGAAGTCCCAATTAACATTATCAAAAACCTTCTCAAAATCCAATTTAAGGATAAGACCCGGTATACCATTCACTTTCATATAATGCACAGTTTCCTGCGCGACTAGGAAACAATCACCTATGTATCTTCCAGAAAGGAAGGCACATTGGAAATTGTCAATGATATTGTTAAGAATAGGGGTGAATCTTGTTGCTAGAGTCTTTGTTATAATTTTATAAAGACTGTTTACTAAACTAATAGGTCTGAAATCCTTTACCTCTTTAGTACCCTCTTTTTTAGGGATAAGTGAAATAAAAGTCTGATTAATGTGAACCAGATATTCTAGATCAATAGTGGAATGAAGATTGTGAAAGATATCTAATATGTCAACTTTCATGATGTCCCAGAAGTGTTGAAAGAAGCAAAGAGGGAAACCATCTGGACCAGGGGCTTTCTCCCCAGGCAATGATCCAACACTTCGATGTATCTCTTCCATTGAGAATGGGTTTTCCAAAATATTTGGATTAAGAATTTTGTTTGGCACTAGAGTGTCCCAATCCAGAGAAGGTATTATTCTATTTGGCTTATTGAATTGCCAAATGAAGTGATTCTCTATCTCTTTACATATTAAAGATGGAGATTGTTCCTGAATACCATTAATATATAGAGAATGAATTGCATTTACTCTTCTTCGATATTTTACCAT
>JAMKQA010056608.1:0-14420 GCA_024699735.1 Posidonia australis | reverse complement strand
CTCTTCTACATCTGTTTCTCCTCTGTGGAATTTTCTTAAGCAAGGCTTTGCTTTTTTCAATTGTTTCACCTCAGTGGTGCCTGGTAATGGTTGTAACATTATCTTTTGGAAGCAAAATTGGTGCAATGGAACTCCACTTTACTATGCATTGCCTGATTTATATAAGGTAGCAAGATTTAAAAAAGCTACCATCAAACAAACCTTGGAGTATTTCCACAGAGATTTTGATAAAATGTTTCTTATAAACAATAGCTTAGCTGGTAGAGGCCGGGTGCTTCAGGAACAGTTGGAAAAACTGGTTGCAATATTACAATCCTTATCTTTGGATAATGCAGATGATATGTGCATCTGACTACCTCCATTTCATCACTCTTTCTCAGTTAAAGCAGCATACAATATTTTAAATGATGGGGGAGTCCGAAACAGGTTTTTCAAGTATATTTGGACTACTGTCACTCCTTTAAAAGTAAAGTTATTTGCTTGACTTGTCATTAAGAATAAAAATCTGACTAAAGCAAATCTACAAAAAAGATCTTGGACTGGGTCCCCCTTATGTAATTTTTGCCATGTTAGCATAGAGCATAATAATCACTTGTTCCTTAATTGTTCTTTTGCCAGGAAAGTTTGAGATTTTTTCCTTACTTCACCTTTATTCCCTGGACATTTATCTGTGACAGATATTTTCCTTTCTGTCCCAAACCTTAAATGCTATTTGCCATATTCTGAGTGGATTATGTTGGTTCAAGTCATCTTCTGGTTGATTTGGAAAGAAAGAAACCAAAGGATTTTCAGAAATACTTGTTGTGCTGCATCTGATGTTATCTGTGATATTATTTATTTTATGAATCTTTGGATAGATAATCTTATGGCAGGTTTTGAAAAGGATGATATGAAGTCTTTCATGTCAGCCATTTCTGCCCAACCTGATTCATCCAACCTCTCCATCCCTTCTTCCTCCAGGCTGCCTCCAGGTGTCAATTCTTTGTCCCTAGCTAACCCTGGAAGAGACTCTGCACCACTTGAGGGCCTTTAAGGCTCTAGTTTTTAATTACAGTTCTGTCTGCTGATGGTGTAATTTTTGAACATTTCTCTTTGAACTGCTGCCTATATTGCTGTAATATCTCATACCTTACTATGTTTTTCTTACCAGTCATTTAAGCTGATGAAATACATATTAAACTTTTACCAAAAAAAAAAAAAATAATAATTAATTTATACAAGTCATTGGTCTATCATTAATTTGATTTATTGTCTACATTGAATCAGTTGCTGGAGTCATTTATAAGTTAGTTTAGGATTTTTTTATCCAGCTCACCTCTATATGCTGAAGTATCATGTAATCTTTAACAATTATCAGAACCTGGGTTATCTCGGTTGTTAGAGAATTCAATTCTACCATTTCTTCTTGTTCGTTAAATCTCAAATATCCGTCAACGAAACTAATCCCATGAATATATGTCCCATACCCATGTGCTCATATGTCCCATACTCCCATCTCCATGTACAAATTTCGATGATCATATAAGTAGAAACATTGAAAATTCTGAAGTTCTGAACAAATTTTGACTAAACATGAACGAAAACATAATTGATTGTGTATCAAGTGGTGGTACAGTATACCTCTTCTCTTTCAAGTTTACAAAATGTACTCAACTCAATATCCCCATTTCCTATATCATTTGCAAAAGATAACAGTCTACGATCCTCATGCACTGGAAAGAAACACAAGCACTGCAGATTTCAATGACAAAACTGTCGGATGATAAAATCAAACTCTCGGGTAAAAACACAAAACCATGTCGGAATAAAACATTTGAAACGTTGTTTCAAGAGAATCTGATCACCATCATACAACGTTCTCGATAAAACCAATTTTTTAGGTTAAATTACTTACCATGTCAGAATAAAACATTTGAACCGTTGCTTGGAGTCAATGCACGATAATGCATATCTAGGTGCCTATAAGGAACACCCGTAGGCATGTAAAATCCTCACTATTTAGTGAATTTAATGGCCTCAATTAAACTAAAAATCCTTACCGTTCTTCTCTTCTAGGTGATATGTGGCATCGCTTCCCCCTCAACCTGTTTCTCTCCCTCCACCATCGCCTCATCCTTGAGAACCCTCCCCTCGCTTTCTCCTATTCTTCACCCTCCTCCCTACTAGCAACATTAGGCTTGTCAGGTCCCCTCCCTCCTCATCGCCGCCTCATGTATGGTGGAGCTCTCCTCATGCATGCCACCATGCACCGCCTCCTCTCCATCGCACATTGTGTACCATCGTCGCCTTATGTATTGCAGGTCTCCCTACCGCACATCCGGTTCACCGGATCCCCTCCCTCCTTACCACTACCTCATGTACCGCAGACCTCTCCTCGTGTATCTCATGACTCCACTTCTATCACTGCCACCATTAACCTTGCCTCCTCCTTCGCCTATCATCGCCACTGCCTGCTATCGACTGCCATCGAGGAGAGTAAGGAGAGAGAGAGGCAAATGTTAGGATATTGGGAAAAACCATAATCGTTGGATATATCCAATAATTTTAATAGTTTTTAACTCATGCATCTACAAAGATTCTTCCTGTAGACTCCTACACAAAAAACACACTCAAGACAATTAATCATCATTGTACAACACATTTGATACCCAATTGCAGATAAATAAATAATTTTATCGAAAGATAATCATAACCCATGAAGCAAAGAATATGGAATGGGGACACATTCACGGTCCTGGGCAAGGCAGCTTAGGCATCAAAATTAATCACAAGCACAAAATTTGTAATCAGAAATAATACCTTTCAACATCAAAGATACGAAAGTGTAAACTAAAAAGCAGGCAAGAGGGAATAGACATCCCACTTCATCGAATTCTTGTTATCTCAATGCATGCTTTTTTCTGAAACAGTAAACATGTTCCAAATATCTCTTATGAGACCACCAGACAGAGCTACAAGCAAATTATCAGAATAGAATTATCCTTTTCTGTTGCATATTCCTTCTTTAGAAGGTTTTCTGCTGATTTAAATACATAGAACCTGACCTGAGAGAACAAACTGTATCAATAGAATGTGGTATTTGAAGTAAGGTTCTCTATTGTTACTTTGTAAGACCCATTCTGAAAGGATTCGATGTATAAGTAGACTACCATGTTTGAAAGAGCTTTAAACGGTGAAACAAGAAGATTCTATGACGTTGCATAGAAAAGAAAAGTCTTCCATAGTTTTGAGCAAGAGAAAGCAATTACCTCTCTCACTAATTAAAATAAAAGGCAAAAACACTTCAGCGTAAATATTGCAACCATGTAATCACATACTGTAACCTTCAAGATGTTGAGATACATCAAACACAATTCTTGTATCAACTTACAAGAAAAAGGAAATCTGTCAAGCACATTGATGAAAAGAACCATGATCCAAGTTGGGGTAGATACAAGGCTTAGTGTGTGTTTTTTTTTTGAATGGTAGATACAAGGCTACCTTGGTAGTTTGTAAGCGGGTGTTTGGTCTTGCCTCTGCTAATTATGTCCTGCTTTGAAATAATCTGATAACGGCTGACACATATAAAGAAAGGTAAGTGTGTTTCCTCTTTCATATTCTAAGTTTCTAGCATAACCAGATGAACAGATCCATCTAGAAAATTGAACTTTCGACAAAAAACTAAAACAACAATGCCTGCCTTAATCCCACCATGTGGAGATGGGCAACATTAATACCTTTTTATCCACTTGACAGTGACACTATTCAAGGTTGCTACTTCTCTGTCAAGGATACTAATAAACATGAGGAAAATACACCAACAATATTTATAGTAGGCAAAAATGGAGCAATAGGTGACCTACATTTCAATTTTTTTTATGATAAAATTAGAAATCAATTGATTAGCCAACTCCACATCGAGGGTTTACGACCTGATTGTTTTCATTGTGGAGTATGGTTGTGTAACAACCGTAGTCGCTACAATCTAAAATATTAACCTAAACAATTTTAAACATAAAATAATCGTCAATTATCGTAAAATCAAAAACTAATAAAAGAGCTATCTACTCAAGAGCCTGTAATGTGTGGTTATGTGACTTCTGTTATATGTTTTAGAGAAAAGTTTGCTATACATTTGCACACTAAAAATCAAAAACACACGTGAGTAAACACCAAAAAGGTTACTCAACATATACTCCACTCAAAAACCAAAAAAATCAAAGTACAAAACTTGACAAGAGCCAAACAAATATGGAATCATAACATTGAAATCTTTAACTGCTATTGTAAAACCAAAAAAGCTTGAGAACATGCCAAACTCTAAAAATGACACATCTCCAAAATAAACTCCAGCCACATAGACCAAAACCTCAACAAAAACTACGATACCACACAGGAAAAAAACTAAGTCTTGTTATTCGATGCTAAGCAACTAACTCTAACCACAAGTAACTACCAAGGTGTACTACACTACTACAAATAAGTCACTCTACGAGGACCCTATTCGTTTCGAAGTCCAACCTCTCTAAAGGACCTTCAACAATACTAACCCTCCTCGAAAAAGTTGTCTTCTCTCGAGACATCATAAAGAACAAGACACGTGCAACTACTTGTATTGACCCAAGCTTCACAGAGTCTGCCTTCTCGACATCCTAGTTTCAATGTCTGGAGCAACCAGAGTCTTTAACCTTCGAGTCCAACCAATACCCCAAGTTTCAACACCCAAAGCAACCAGAACATCATACCTCTGAGTCCTACCAGCAACCTATGAACCTCAACCTTACTCACATGAACACATACTTGCAATCTCTTCATCTCAGAACCTCAACATAAACTTTGTATTTGACCATCCAAGAATATTATCATATCCTCTAGTCCCAGTAACACGATGCTTTGATTTCTTGATCTATAACAAAACTATGGAAAAATCTTTTCACAAGCATTCTCAACACTTTTCTAAAACTATTTTGAAAATATTTTCACGATTGAAAACCATTCTCAGTGTTAGAGTGAGTTGTGTTAAATGGATATACCTTACATGGAGATCCGTATAAAGGACTATCTCCTTTTATATATGTAATAGGATTTGTTTATTGAATAATAAACTCTTTTTCAACACAACATGGTACTAGAGCACAAGCTGTGCAAACCCTAGATCCCCACCATCTCCGCCATCAGAAGCCACCACCAGCAAGCCCGTCGCCGCCCGACGATCATTTTTCAGCCAGAACTGCCATCAATGCATCCAAACCTCGCCAGAGACGCCTGATCAGCACTCCTCCGTCGGTTACAACCCTCTTCTGCCAGTTTTGGCCCCTCCTCCACCAACCACAAGCCACAACCGACCCTCCTTTCCTCGGTTTTGGCCACCGACGGCCATTAACAAGCTGATCATCGGTCTTCCAGGCATGATATAGGCTGGTTTCCTATTTCTTATCTAATGTTTTTGTATCTAGGGTTGATTATTTGCCTTAGATACTTATATGCTACCCTAAAAGTAGGTTTTTATATCTATTGTGGTGTTTTCTCAATATTACAGTAATTTTTTGCCATCCTTTTCCTATTTATCTGCCTAAATCAAACCTAATTTCTTGTCTTCATGGCTTCATCTCGAGAGATGTTGATAAAGAAACTTTCTAAGACATCAATCAAACTGAATGACAAGAACTTTCTATTATGATCTCAAGCATTTGAAACATTTATTGTTGTACATAAGAAAACCAAATACCTTACTCCTGATCCTCCTAATGCTAAGGATTCCACTTATGCTGATTGGTTTACGGATGATTGTGTTGTTATTTCATGGCTAGTTAATAGTATGAAGGAGGATATATCCTGACGTGTCATAATGCTGCGTCCAGTAAAAAAAAATGTGGGATACTCTATAAAACACATATGGCATGAAAAAAATATTGCACGTATATATGAAATATATGAACAGTTGTTTACACCATTACGAAAAGCGTTTTGTTCAAGAATTTTACAATTCTCTCATATTTTGCTAATATATTGAAGATAAGACAGTATAGAGAAGAATTATCAATGGCTATCTTTCTTGTTGGACTCGACTCCTCTGTGGTCTCTTAGATTCAAATATACTTCATTCACTTTCATCTACCTTTGCTCGTACATTACGTATCTCTACTGCAACTTCGACTTTTGTTCTTGATCAATCAGCTTTGGCTACTTCTTCCCTAGATCATGCACGAGGACGTGGCAGATCCTCATCTGAAGGACGTGAGTCTCGCAAATGTGATTACTATGGTAAGACAAATCATTCTTCTGATTGTTGTTGGAGCAAGTTCGATAAACCTTCTTGGACTAGACACGTCACAGAGAATATACCTAATGATTCTTCCACTTCGACAGTCACTATCTCCCAAGCTGACTACCGTCCATGCATCTGAGAAGCTATGCTTGCCTTACTAAATCCTAGTAGTAATTCTTGAATTATTGACTCTAGGACTTCTTCACTTATGCCAGGTACTCAAAATCTTTTTACCCGTCTTTCCAACTTATCAGACATTAAAACTGATTCCATTGCGAATGGTAATCATTATTTTGAATTTAAGAAAGGTTTTGTTGATGTCTCTTCCCATATTACTCTTGAGAAAGTCCTTTATGTACCTAATTTTTTGATTAATTTACTTTCCATTAGAGTTATTATCCACCAACTTTACTCTTTAGTAATCTTTTTCCCATATCATTATACTTTTCAAGATTTACAGATGAGAAAGAGAATTGATTCGGACCGTGAGCAAGGTCATGGAGTCCACTTGTTGTGGATTGACATCAATTGCAACTACTGCAAAATCCTCGTTGTTATGGCACTATCGTCTTAGACATCCATCACATCACAATCTACAACAAACTCTTCCTTGGATCTCAGTTGAGTCGTTTATTTGTAAGTCATATCGCTTAGGTTAGCAACATTGGACTACCTATAAGCGATCTAGTTTGTCTACTAATCAAGGTCCTTTTGATTTAATTCATATTTAGAGACCTACTCGTAGTGTCTCTATGTTTAGTTTTCGTTATTATATTGTGTTTATGGATGACTATTCTAGAGTTTTATGGGTATATCTCCTTAAAGATAGACATCATGTACTTGACATTATCAAGGATTTTTTTTTTCTGAAATAATAAATAAATTTTCTCTTACCCTGAAAATATTTTGAATTAACAATGCTCTTGAATTTATTCAAAGGGATGTAGAATGTTATTGTGCTTTATTAGGAATTATCTATAAAACCATTTGTCCCCATACTTCTCAACATAATGAAATGACTGAACGTAAACATAGACACATACTTAATGTCACTCATACAATTATGTTACAAATGAATATTCCCAAGTCTTTCTGATCTAATGTCGTACTTACAACGACTTATTTTATCAATAGAATACCTTCTACACTTCTTAGTAGTGAAATTCCACTACGTCATCTGTGTCCTAAGAAGGAACTCTTCAGTCTTCCTTTAAAAATATTTGCGTGAGTTACTTATGTTTAGGACATTAATCCAGATCTTGACAAGTTAGCTTCAAAGTCTCTTCGATCTGTCTTTTTAGGGTATTCACGAACCCAAAAGGGATACAAGTGCTATCATCCACCCAGTCATTGATATCTTGTGTTCGCTGATGTCATTTTCTGAGAGTCTAAACCTTATTTTGATCTTATTACCTCTAACAACCATATTACTTCCATTCCTTTACCTGTTGAGATTGTGGATACAGGAGATGTTCAACGGCAACCTTTACAAGCAAATACGCCTCATTTACTCCAAGTTTATCATCGACAACACAAGATGGCTCCACCAACTTAGTCTAAGCCATCACCTCTCTTTGCAGATCTTGATATTCACATTACCCTACGAAAAGGTACTTTTGTTTTCTATGATTCCCTTCATCCATTCTTTCGCCAATTTACCCTGTCCATATCCTCAGAGTCTATACCCAAGAATTATGAAGAGACACTGCTTCTACTACAATGGAAGACAGCCACCGATGAGGCGATGTAAGCACTACTTTCTCGTAGTACATGAAATTTGGTGACTCAACCAAAAGGAAGTAGCATTGTCAATTGTCGATGAATATTCACTGTCAAGGACAAACCTAATGGCTCTGTAGACAGATACAAAACAAGATTAGTGACACATGGTTTTACACAATCCTATCGTGTTGATTACGAAGAAACTTTTTCTCTAGTGACCCGCCTTAATTCAATTTGGATGATCCTATCCATCGCTATCAATAAATCATGGGACATACATCAATTTGATGTTAAAAATACTTTTCTTTATGGTAACTTGGCAAAACAAGTATACATAAAGCAACCTCTAGGATATGTTGCTCAAGAGAATAATAGTGTATGTCTTCTTAAGAAAGCTATATATGCTCTAAAGCAGAGTCCAAAAGCGTGATTTGATAAATTCAGTAAAGTGGTGATGAACTTTGGATTTGCAATATGTGTTATTAACCATTCAGTATTTATCAGGAGGAAAACTAATGACTATCTATTACTGACAGTATATGTAGATGACATCATTATTACAGGAAGTGATGTTGAGGACATAAATGAAATCAAATAATATTTACAGTGACACTTCACTACAAAGGTCATGAAACACCCTAAGTACTTCCTAGATATTGAGTTTGCTTATGCTAAAAGGAGAATGATGTTATCTCAGAGAAAATATGCATTTGATCTTCTTCAAGAGACTGGTCTCATTGGACGTAAACCAGAGAATACTCCTATTGATCCTACATCAACATTCTGGAATAATTCTACAGACACCTATGAGAATGTAGGCAGGTACAGAAAACTAATTGACAAGTTGATCTACTTGACTGTGACACGGTCAGAAATCTCAAATGTTCTTGGACTGTTGAGTCAATTTAAACATGAACCTAGAGAGATACATTGGCAATGTACTTTACATGTACTAATGTACATTTAAGGCATATCGAGACAAGAGCTAGTTTATAAAAGACATGCCCACCTAGAGATTGAGGCATACTCAAATTCTAGATATGTAGGAGACAGGGATGATTGAAAGTCTATATCAAGATACTGCACCTATGTAGGTAGAAATCTTGCAACCTGACGGAGCAAAAAGCAAAACGTAGTATCATGATCCAGTGTAGAAGCTGAGTACCGTTCTATGGTACAAGCTGCCTATGAGATGATTTGACTGAGATCTTTTTATCTGAGCTTGATTTCTCTACAAAAAACCCATGACTATGCATTACGATAATCAGGTAACTATCTTCATTACAAATAATCCTATATTCCATAAGTACACTAAACACATTGAGATAGACTGTCATTACATACGTGACATGATAATGAAAGGAGTTATTTACACCCTTTATACTCAATCAGCAAAACAACGAGCAGATATCTTCACCAAAGACTTGAGTATTGGGATTTTTAAATCTTTATGTAACAAGCTAGGCATGATCAATATCTATGCTCTAACTTGAAGGGGAGTATTAAAGTGAATTGTGTTAAATGGATATGTCTTACATGGATATCCATATAAGGGATTATCTCCTTATATATATGTAATAGGGTTTGTTTATTGAATAATAGACTCTCTTTTTCAACACAACACTTAGGATCAAAACTTAATTTCTGAAAAACAGGTCAATTTTACTGTCGACCCAAAAACTCACTTGAAATACACACCTATGATACATGCTTCAATCACATACCTGAATTACACGCTTGTCTTACACACCCTTGGTAGAAAACAGAGCAATAAAACAGGACACAGCAAGCTCAAAGAACTCATCCAGGTTCCACAATATCCAACCAAAAATTACGTAAAATATACCACAACGGAAATATCAAAATTATCTATCATTTGGGATAAAAAAATACAAGAAATTAGAATGTAAAACTCAAGATAACACAAGTCAAAGCCAACATATATATACATGATGAATAGTGAACTCGAGAAGACAACTCAACATTTAATCATTGTAAAAATATTGTAAAATCTGCTAAAAATATGGTAAATCTCCCACACAGCAAAATCAACACATGCAACAACATCATATTTCATACTTAAAAGAGAGATCAAAGGAGTGTGTGCCTCAAAACGAGCCACACAACCCAAAAACCGAGTAACCCAACTTGAATGCTGGCAAACTCCAACACTGGTGCTCCAGAAATCGCAACTCTCACCTCCAACTGGACATGCACGAGCCACCCAAAACCCACTAACAGCCAGAAACCAAAGAAAAAGTCATTACTCATGCATGCATCGAAGGGAAGAGTGAACCCTACAATCAGTGAAGAATCTCCCTCCTTTCTACGCGAGCACAGACTATTAACAGTTTGACACCCACACAACAACCCACGGTAAGTAAAAACCACACAAATCAACATGCATGCAAGGATTGATACCAAAAACCGACATGCATGTAAAGAGGAAAATGAACCCAACCATTATTGAGCCAAAACTTACCTCTACAAGAGCTCAAAATGGAGGAAAGGTGATCGTCGACGATGAAGATCTCTTGGACGATGACAAGGATTCACAGCCAAAAACTCCACCTCACTCTCCCAACACTTACTGTCACTCACCCTCTCAGGAAGAAGAACACAAGCTTCTCCTCTTCCTTTTCTCAACTCTCTCTCTCTCTCTCTCTCTCTCTCTCTCTCTCTCTCTCTCGTACGAGAAAGAAATGAGGACCGATAAGGAGAGACGGGCCACCATTGCTCCTTATATAGTCGTGGAGTTAGAGATCACCCACGCAACCAAGAAACAAGTGTTAAAATCCCACTACCACGAGCCATCCCACAGAAAGCCACTTGCACCAACACAAAGTGCACTTGGCAACTCAAATTCAACACTTGACCATAAGCAATCCTCATGCAAGCTACGTGCAAGAAAGGACCAAGCACAACATCCAAGATTATAAATTCCAAATCATCCTCAATACATCAGATTAACCACAACATCAAACAAGAAACAAATCCCAAACTCAACAGTTAACTAGTGAATTACTGAAAACTAGCATAAGGCATCGTGCCTCAAATACACATCGAGACTACGCACCCCTAATACGTGCCAAAAACACCTACCTATGACACATGCCATCAGTTTATTAAATAAACTGCACAACTAAGAAGGCAAACAATTGCAAGTATTACGGGTTGACTCATCAATTGGTCTACTAAAGTGGTCAACCTATTACTATAACAATCTATTTTTTGGATACATTGTTAACTTCACTAGTAAAAGTTGGATTCTTTCCCAACAACTATTTTTCTATCCCTTCTCAGATGTATAGGGAGACAGATAATAAATATATTAAGTGAAAATCAAGAGATCTATATTATAAGAAGAAAATTATTTGCTAAATCACATTTTTCACATTCTTAAACTTGTGCTTACAAATATCAAATGCTTTCAAACTACAACTTTCCAATTGGGAGATTTGGGTCTAAAAGGTAACATGTACATGCTTCTCCAAGCTGTGGAGGACTTCCAGATGATTAAATATTGCTATGGATTTTTGTTGGACGTTTGCAATGGTTTGGAATCCACACCTGAGAAGTCAAGTAGACATAGAGAACTCTTCATGAACGAATACAAATCCCTGTTGTATGATTGTGCTAGCATTTGTTACATTTCCTATTGCTTGCTAGCATAAAAATACTTTATAAAGGAGAAATAGTTGCGTCAACACCATCCCCCCAACCTCAAACACCCACCCAAAAGAAATCAATCGACAATTTGAACTATGAAGAGTGTTTATTCTCCTTAAATTCAAAAGTTTCAACTCACTACCAAAAAAAGGATTCAACTCTGAAGCCACAAAGCGTCAGAAGAAGCTTTAACATTTGCATACAAATCATTATTAGAAGCATTCTGAAGGCCTAGGTAAATTGGAAAACTTTTGATTAAAGCAACAATGTAAATTTAGGAAACAACTTACAGACCGTAGTGAAAAGCTCGCATTCATTTCACTCGCCAATTATGCATCAAAACTGCAACTTGTTTGCTCATTCAATTCCAACATTTACAGGGCTATGGAGCTGCAGCTTCTAACTGAGCAGTTCCCTTCCCATCAGCAACACTCAAACCAAGCTTCTCCTCCACCTTCTTCCACGCTTCAGTGAAACTTGCAGGAAACTTCTCTCTCAGCTGTCCTGCCAACCACTTGGCCTCCTCCTCCCTCGAGTTCTTCACCAACCCCTCAATCAACGACCTCCCTGGCCCAAAATCAGGAATCTTCCTCTTCATAATTCCCTCCTTGCAAACCTTAAATGCCGCATCAAAATCCCCATTCTTACAAAGAAACCTCGTCAAATTCCTGAAAGTCGCGGCATTTGGATAAACCTTCTTCTCCCTGAGAGTCCTATACAACTCCTTAGCATCCAAAAACTTCCCATTCATGCAGTAGCAAGTGATGAGAAGATTGTATGTGACAATATCAGGCTTCACCCCTGCCGCCTCCATCTCTGACATCAACTCCATCATACCCTGAGGCTTCCCATGATTACCAACATACATAGCCCTCACATTAAACGCCGCCGCATCAGGAGCGCAACCCCTCCCCACCATCTCCTTCCAAACCTTCTCCGCCTCCTCGGGCTTCTTCTTCTTGTACAACGCATCCACAATTGGCGTGTACGTAAACGCAGAGATCCCCACATTCTTCTCCTTCATCTCGTCCAAAACACCGCACGCCTTCCCCGTCTCGCCCGACTCGCACAGCGCGGTGATGAGGATCCCGTATGTGATGGCGTCGGGGGTAATGGAGTGCTTCTTGGAGAGGTCAGCGAAGAGGGCGGGGACTTCGGCGTGGCGTCCTAGGTGGTTGTAGGAGGTGAGGAGTGCGTTGAGGGAGATGGCGGTTCGAGGGACGCAACCGAGTTGGTCCATCTCATCAAAGGTGGCGGTGGCTTGGTCGAGCATGTTGGCGTAGGCGTAGGAGACGATGATGGAGGAGAGGTAGGGCTCCTCGGTGATCTTGGAGGTTTCCTTCTTCTTGTCCTCGAGGAGGGGTGGAATGTCAGAGAAGAGGCGGGATTTTGCCAGTCGCTTCACGGCGGGGTCGATGGTCGCGGGTTTGGGCTGGGGAGGAGGGCGGAGGGAGGGGGAGGTGGTGGTGGTGGTACAGAGTAGGCGAAGGTGGTGGCGTACGAGGGGGTGGGACTGACGGGTGCAGGAGGAGATGGAGATCGCCATTTTTTTCCCCTCCCTTCGTTGAATGTGATCGGGGAAATTGAGTGACTGATTCTGGGAGTAGGAGAGAGGATAGGTCGAGAGGGTTTACTAGGGTTTCTCTCTATCAATAGATGACTATTTTTAGGACATTAATCTTGCTGTTCAACTAGGATTTGGCATTACATCTGTAAGAAAAAACAGTGATAGAAAGGATATTTGGGACTAGCAAATTAATTGATCAAATTACAAATGTGTGAGGTCCCTCCTAGCTCTGAATCATAGAGATCTCTCCTCTGAGAGGGAATCGTCCTCTTGGTTTCTCTTCCATATTCTATGATAATAGGAGCTTGGAACATCAGGAGCCTAGATGCGGGTAATAAAGCTAGGACTCTCCGTAATCTTATCAGAAATGAAAAATGTGATACTATTATCATTTCGGAAACTAAAAAAGAGGATTTTTCACCTTCCCTTTTTCGTTCTATTAGGGGAGAGAAGATCACCTCATGGTCTTTTCTTCCTTCTTCTAGTGCCTCAGGCGGCATCCTCATTGGCTGGGATGGTAGAAAGATTACTCTACGATCCCACATCCTTGGTACTTTTTGCCTTACACTTCATCTCTATTTTGCAAATGATAATTTGGAGTGGTGGCTCACTGGAGTTTATGGACCTTGTCATCCTAATCTCAAACCAGTTTTTATTGATGAGCTCCGTCATATTAGTCTGCTGGTTAATGAATTTTGGGTCATTGGTGGGGACTTCAATCTTATTAGATTCTCCTACAAACACTCCTCTTGTCCCAGGACTTCTATTCATATGACCTTATTTAATGATTTCATTAACGCCTGTAGATTATTAGATATCTCACCCAATAATTGTTCCTATACCTGGTCCAACCTCCAACAGGTACCCACGTTGGTAAAGCTTGACCGCTTTCTGGTCTCCACATCCTGGGAGGCTAAATTCCCCAATTCCCTGTGCTCTGGTTTGGCCAGGGTTGTCTCAGACCATGTACCAATCTTATTAAATACGATGACTTTACATTAGGGCCCGGCTCCTTTCAAATTCTATAAGGCATGGATCCATTTCAAAGGATGCATTCCTTTTATTCATGCCTTCTGGAATATATCCAGAGATCTGTTCCTATCTCCTAATCCCATTACAAGATTTTCATACAAATTGAAATTTCTTAAGACTTATCTAAAAAGGTGGGTTTCTCAAGCTAATGCTTTGAGAACGCACACCTTGTCAGATATTGAG
>JAMKQA010056607.1:0-25125 GCA_024699735.1 Posidonia australis | reverse complement strand
AAATTTGATTAATTAGGGTTTTATCGAATTTTAAGTTGATTTAAGTGGATTTTAGCTGGATTAAGTGTTTTATTTATCTTTCAGTGAATTTTAATGGGTTTTAGTGTTTTATTGGGTCATGTGGGCTAGTGTGAACCTAGTTGGGCTTATGTGAGCTAGGGTTTTGGTGGTCGCGACTAGAGCATCAACCGGAGGAGCCTACTGCCAAATGAGCTCAAAATTAGGGTGTCTACACATTGTTTTTTTACCCTACATGTTTCATTTGCATTGGCATAGCATCAAGGATCCAATTCTAGGCTTCAAGTAAGGGACTAGCATGCATTTGCATTAGCCACACACACGAGTGAGTAAACCAAGAAAGACAAACTCATCAAGCTTATGGGGTGCCTAATACCTTTGCCATGCATAACATGGATCCTTACCCATTCTTTGGCATGTAATGACCTATGTGTCGCATCTATTTGGCACGAATCATTCACATTCGCATTTGCATCATTTTTATTGCATTCTCTTGCAATCAGTCTTCTGATTTCAAATAGACTAGGTGGTGACTCCTTTATTTTCTTATCCTTGTTATTTAGCTTTTGCCTTGGTTTTCACCGTGACTTTATCAGTTCGTGCATTTGGTCTTTCGCACCTCACATGAGCATTCACTGACATGGTCATAAGAACTAGTGACTCCCTTAGGGATGTTAGACTTTGGCTTTCGCTTTGGATTTCTCACTTGCATAACTTTTGCTTTTGTTCATGTTGCTTCGCTTATGCATGCTCCTTGCTTTTATCTACATTTTCCTATCTTTGATTACTTACTTGACGCCTACTACATGCTTTTGCTTAATGGATGTCTTCTCTTACACATTTGCTATGCCACCACACTCACACATGCCAAGTTACATGCCATTTGATGTGATGGACGTTTTCCCTTTTCCACAATCATTATAGCATGACACTAGCACATACCATGCACATGCCTTTTTCTTGATGATTGATGTTTGCTTACCATGCTTGGGTGTTTCTTTCCCCTTCCACACTTGTCATCCTAAGGATAGTAGAGATTTGATTGCTTCCCCCAATTGACTTAACCTAAAATTCACAAAGTAAAAGAAAGAACATAGGCAAAAGTAGAGACAAATTGCACTTCTCCCTATCCAACTAAATAAATAACACAAGTTAAAGACACAAAGCATTTCGCATGATTGAGCATTTAGAAAACATGCATCTTCTCCTCTCTTAAGTCCATGCACAGTCTGAGAAGGATAGTCTCAATCTTCCCATCCCATGGATTTGGCTTGAGGCATGTAGATGGCCTATCCCCCCTTGTCTAGGGTCATATCAATGTTAGTAGAGGGTACAACCCATTGCTTTGGTAGGAGTCGAGGCCACTAATACACCACCCGCTCACTACCTGAGCATTTGCTAGGATTTAGGGTGGGGACCTACTTTCTACCTTACGTTGGAAACCCATTACCCATGAGTTAGTCATGAGTGGACGGCCTACTCGGGGCATGCATAGTGAGAGAGTGCATACTAGGGTACTCATCTACATGTGTTCCATTCATGCCACAACTTCACTTCCATGCAACCTTCTAACTGCTTTTACCTATCAACATAGGTCTCGAGTCATGCCCAATAGTGCATCCTTGGGTCATGTTTGCCTCTCATCCTTGCATTTAGTTTTCACCTGTCCCATTTCCTATTTGCCTACCTGGATTTTCTCCACTACCATGGAGGGTCCACCCTTTGACCCTTTTGCTTTTGTGGATTCTAGGATGGTTGGTCAAACTCGCCTCGTTCTTTTGCCCAACATCCTTCTTTGCATCTTATCACCTTCGCCCAAATCGCTCTACACTCCTCTAGTCGAGCCTTTGAGTGTCGTCTTCCCTAAGGTTGTGTCTGTCTTGAGACTCGCGGATACTCATCTGCCACTAAGCCCACTACCACCATGGTATGACATGACCACGTATTGCAATTATCATCAAGCCACAGGGCACTCAATTGATAACTTCCACACTCAACGAGATGTCATTCAAACCTTGATTGACAATGGGGACATCAACATCCACTTGTAGGAGGTAGATTCAATGCTTGCCCTAGCACCAGCAAACCTTGGCTGGCTTGACCAGTCCTTGCCTGATTTTACTGACTTTGAGGATGCTGAAACCTTAGGAGTCAATCTTCATGCTCTTGTCCCTCCTGTCTCCCTTTCCTCCTTAAGAGATCCTTCGGATTTCATTGCTCTGACGCCAACTTCCCTTGCCAACCCATCCTTACAGTCTCCCATCTCTTAGGATTAGTTGAAACCTCTTTGCAAGGATGGAGGAATGCATGACCAAATCCTCTAGGGTGACGTCAATAGCATTAGCAATGTTGGAGCGATTCCAGCAACTCGGTCTCGAGGTTGCTGAGATGTAAGTCTCTCCACTTTCTTTTTGCATGTTGTCTTTTGTCTTTGTTTTTGATGTTTTTACACATTTTCTTGCATTATATAAAATCCAAAAAATATAAAATCCTTAAAAAAAACCAAAGACAGGCTTTACTTTTTTTTGCATGCTCATTTCATTTTTTTCTACACCCTAGAAAATACAAAAAATCAAATATAGCAAAAACAACAAAAACATGTCCTTCCTTTTCACTGGTTTTTGATTTTGTGTTTTCTCAAAAAACATAAAAAATACAAGACCCACAAAATCCAAAAAATATGCTTGTTCCTTGCTTAAAATCCAAAAAACCCATAAAAATTTGCATAATTCCAAAAACTTGCCTTTGGACAATAAGCAACATTGAGGAGGATTCCAAGCATCAATGATTCAGGCATCATCTATCCGAGCAGTGTCATATAATTGTGTGTGACCAAATGAATGCAACTCAGAGTAGATCAACAAATTCCGTCAAACCTAGTGCAAAATACAAAGAGCGAGATCAATCCAAAGAAGAGAGTCCACCAAACACGGAGAGGACCAATGCCAAGTAGTGCATAGCTAGAAGTTGCCCTTACACAAAGCAGTGGCTGAGGGTATATATTGAATAGTCGAACTCTTAGCTCCCCATCGGGACTACTACCCCAAGAGGGTGAAGAAAATGCATATCCAAAAGAATTGAGAGCACGTGAGCCAAAAAAAGAAATAATAAGATATGCATATTAAGCATAAAAGAAATATGAAGACAGAAGCTGAAGAAAGAAGGTGCCCATAAGAAGAGTGACTCAAACGAGCATCAAAGCCACCTTATCCTCTAACTACAGCACAATAGTTGCCATCAACACGAGAAGCACCACCTCGAGGGCCTGGCCTCACCCTCCAAGCAAAGCAACATGCTCAAAATCCCTTGTGCAAGCAACAACTCCACCTCCTTGGTAATGTCAAACGCAAATCTAGTCACTCATGTGGGGAAAAGAAATATCATACCGTGAGCATCAAAAGTAGTAGTTGGTCCTTAAGGAATTAAGACGAAGGCTAGAAGGCTATATCCAATGCTTCCACTACTTGTGTGTAGCCAAATGCTATGCTTTGCAAAGTCGAGGCCTCATCCAGAGCCACTCCAAAAGAGTGAGAATGAGAGCCACCAACCACAACCTAGCATGGCATTACTCAAGGATCAAAGTGTCTCCATAACTAGGAAGTGCAGAAGTGTCATCCCATCAACCAGCTGCTTTAAATTCAAAGCCACCAAAAGCATAATAACTACGTTAATAATCTACCTTTCCTTTCTCCCTATTTTCAAAAATAAAGGATGAGGATGAAAACTCGTGCAAGCTTAGTATTATTGCAAAGCTCTCACTCAAAGGCTACGTGCTTTTTCTGATTTTGGCCACCCACTGTGTTGGGTGGTCTGTGATCACAAGCATGTTCGCAACTTGCCTTTTCCTTGGCAAAATGTCGCATGCCTACTATGAGACCATTACATGCCCACAAAGCAGGCCCTCTTGCTTTTTCGATACCAAGGGCATCTTAGCTGCCTTTTGGTATCTTGATTTTTCAATACCAAGGGCATCTTAGCGTCCATTTCGTATCTTGCTTATTTGATACTAGAGGCATCTTAGCTACCTTTTGGTATCATGCTTTCTAGATACCACATCTTAGCTACCTTTTGGTATCTTGCTTTTCTGATACTATGGGCATCTTAGTTATCTTTTGGTATCTTGCTTTACTGATACCAAGGATATCTTAGCTGCCTTTTGGTATCTTTCTTTTCTAATACTAGGGACGTCTTAGCTGCCTTTTGGTATCTCCCTCTTGATACTAGGGGCATGTCAACTGCCTTTTGGAATCTTCCTCCTTGTTGCCAAGGGCATGCTGGTTGCCCTATAGTATCCTCTTGCTCTTCTAGTCCTTCAGGTTGGCCTCCTCGATTGTTGGGGGTTGCTCTCTAGGGCTCCACCACACCTTTAGGTCCGCACTCCTATTACTTCTGGCACCTGTGTCTTCGCTCCAAGTGTACGAAGTCAAATTTGCCTCCCTTACATAACTTCACTCTAGACAGACAAAGTCTGGCACCTATGACTTCGCTCCAAGTGAACGAAGTCCAGTTTGCCTCCCTTGTGTGATTTCACTCTATGCAAATGAAGTCTAGCTTCTGTGTCTTTGTTTTGAGTGAATGAAGTCCAATTTGCCACTCCTACGCGACTTCGCTCTAAGTGGACAAAGTTTAACTTGTTTGTCTTTGTTCCAAGTGAACGAAGTCCAATTTGCCACTCTTATGCGACTTTTCCTCTCCTACATGACTTTACTTCAGGCGGACGAAGTCTGGCTTCTATGTCTTCGTTTCGGGTGAACAAAGTCCAATTGCCTCTCTTGTGCAACTTCACTCTAGGCAGATGAAGTTTGGCTTCTGTGTCTTCATTCTGAGTGAATGAAGTCCAGTTTGCCTCTCCTACGTAACTTCACTCCAAGCAAATGGAGTCTGGCTTCTATGTCTTTGTTTTGAGTGAACAAAGTCCAATTTGCCTCTCCTACGCGACTTTGCTCTGGGAGGACAAAGTTTGGCTTTTGTGTCTTTACTTCAAGTGAGCGAAGTCCAGTTTGCCTCCCTTGCGTGACTTCGCTTCGAGCAAACAAATTCTGGCTTCTATGTCTTCATTCTGTGTAACGCCCTAAACCTGGGTACGTTACCTAAATCATAGTATCATAAGCAAAATTACACTAATTACAGTAAAATTAAATAACTGTAACTAAGGCTCACCTCCAGGAAACAATGTGTGACTAGAAGCTCCAGCACCAAAACTCGACTGCACCCAAATTGCACCTAAAAAACAAACAAGCACGCTTGAGTAACATCTAAGTCACCCAGTATGCGCCCTAAACACACAAAACCACACAATCTCTGTAAAACCAATAAAACTCAGTTTTTTTTTCAAAGTTTGGTTTTCTTTTGAAAATCCACTTTTCCTTTTAAAACATCATTTCGTTTTTCTTTTTGTTTGAAATCACTTGGGAATTTAATCCCAAATCCAACCTATTTTCAAAACCCATCTTTCTTTTCTTTTCAAAACATTTGGAAATTCATTTTACCAAAACATGCCCCTTTTTTTTTATACTTGGGATTTCTTCCTAAAACCAAAATCACTTTCAAAACTCATATTTCTGACAAGATCCAGCCTAAAACACAATGCCTCTCGGCTCAAAACCAAGGTCATACATACTGGCTGGTAACTGGTTAAAACACAATTCTTATTTTATTCTAGGATTTTAGGGCCATTCATAAGTCCAATCCCAGACAAACCACATTTCTTTTCATTTCTCAAAATCACATTTTTTTCTTATTCATTTCCACTTTTCTTTCCTGATGTTACCTTGATTAGGGGTAACTAGGCATACAAGCAGTAGGCAAGGACATCATTTCCCCTACCTCCCTACACTACCGTGATGAAATTCCCCGTGCAGGATGCCACCACCCTGGCCAACTGGCCTCAATCTTTTTCATATATGCACGGGGATACATCTTTGCCTGACGCCCCATCGGTGACCCAAACAACTAGGTACAACGACCTAGGCTCAGCCTACACCGTCGGTGACCCAAACAACTAAGTTCAATAACCTAGGCTTAGCCTACATCATCAAGAGCTCGATGACCCGAACAACTAGGTTCAATAACCTAGGCTCAGCCTACACCGTCTCAAGCTAGGCAACCACAATCGTGTCTGGCAACTGGTTTCAATGGAGCCTTATACTCCCACCACGTTGTTGACACCAACCCCTGTGGTTCCTTAACACATTATTAGTGTTTCATTATCAAAACACTTTAAGCTTTTCTTTCAAAACCATTTCCAATTCCATTCTTTTTCATTGCAGGAATCTATTTTTCATGCAATACTTGACCCTCTTGAGGGGTCCCAACTCAAATCATTTAAAATAATGCTTTCAAAATCATAAATTGGGTCTCATGCCCAAAACCACTCACAATCAACCATTTTATTCATTTATAGGGTCTAAAACCCAAAACCATGCCCAAATCCACTTATTTGGGTTCCATATTCCTCCATGTCATTTACATGGGGAAAACACCACTAACACATGTTCATTGTCTATTAAAACCTTTCATTTCCATTATTTATGCCCATTTGTTCACATGGGCTAGGGGATGGAAACGACTGACCGAATTAGAATTTGGTATACCAAAAATCACTGATTCGGTATACCGAATTAGAATTTGGTATATTGAAAATCATTGATTCGGTATACTGAATTCCTTTGGTATATCGAAACCCCCCTGTTTCGGTCGACCGAAGGTATTCAGTCTACCGAAACTAGTGCTCCTGCACTAACTGACGGGAGATTTGGCATGCTGAACTTGGTTCGGCACCGAACCCAGTTCGGCATGTTGAATCTCCCGTGTTCTGTACACGGCCCCTGCCAACAGACCTTTTGTCCGCTGGAAGTGGGATCCTCCGGCAGACCCCTCAAACAAATATCATAAAACAAATAAAACATGGGGTGTAGACCCTTGAGTCTACTTCAAAACCCCTCAAGCCATTCATCAAACCATCAACCATACATTCCACACGAAAATCACAAAGGGATGAAACTCAAAAACGGCTACTGTAGCCCTCATCCCAAAATCTAGCATATTTCTACAAATTTCAATCCTAACTACATGATATCTATGTTTTCATGCATCCCATCTCATTTGCATCAATTCCACTATTTTTCTACGATTTTACATGCATTTTTATTGATTTTCACACATTTAACATGATCTACTGGAAGCATGTAAACGAGCAAAGGAGAAGGGCCACGTACCTCGAGTGGCACTCCGGCAATCTTCCTCACTCCCCGGCGAGTCTCTTCTCACCTCGGCGAAGCCTCCTCCATCGGCAATCTACATAAACCCCCGCCTCCTCTACCACGCACCGCTCTTCCTTTCCTTCTCCTCTCTCAGTTTCCTTCCCTCTTTTCACTTGCCTCTGCCTCTCTTTATCCTCTCTTCCTCCCGCATCGCGTCGGTTGTCCGTCGTGTCAGAAGTGACGGCGAGGCATGGGCCACTAGCTGGTGGTGGCACGGGTGGGGAAAGGGAAGAAGAAGAAGACGGGAATGGGGAGAGCTCATGAGGGATGGGAAAAGAAAAGAGAGGACAAAAAGAAAAAGAAAGGGAGAAAAGATAGGGACGTAAATCGAGACAACTGTGCATCCTCAAACCAGACCCCACATTGGTCCCAAATCACAAGCAGGTGCATAGAAAGCCAACCACATGCTCACACATCCAAGAAGCAACAAATTATCCATTAATAAACAATTTATACAATATTATAATTAATTACATGGTTTATAAATAAAAATGGATAATCAGGCCCAGATGTCACATTCTGAGTGAACGAAGTCTAGTTTGCCTCTCCTATGCGACTTCGCTTCGGGCAGACAATGTCTGACTTCTATGTCTTCACTCCAAGTGAACGAAGCCTAGTTTGCCACCCTTGCATGACTTCGCTTCGGGCAGACAAAGTCTAGCTTCTGTGTCTTCGTTCCAAGTGAACGAAGTCTAGTTTGACTCTCCTACGCAACTTCACTCTGAGTGGATGAAGCCTGGCTTCATTCACTCCAGTTTGCCTCCCTTTCATGACTTCGCTTTTAGCGGACGAAGTGTGACTTCTGAGTCTTCACTTGAAGTGAATGAAGTCTAGTTTGCCCCCCCTTGAGAGACTTCACTCCGGGTGGACGAAGTCTGGCTTTTGTGTCTTCGCTCTAAGTGAAAGAAGCCTAGTTTGCTTCCCTTGCATGACTTCGCTCCAAGTGAATGAAGTCTGGCTTCTGTGTCTTCATTTCGAGTGAATAAAGTCCAGTTCGCCTTTTTTGAGCAACTTTGCTCTAGAAAGACGAAGTCTGGCTCCTAGGTCTTTGTTCTAAGTGAACGAAGTCTAATTTGCCTCCCTTGCGTGACTTCGCTCTAGGCCAATGAAATCTGCTCTTGGGTCTTTATTCCAAGTGAGCGAAGTCTAGTCTACCTCTCCTATGTGACTTCACTCTAGGTGAACAAAGTTTGGCTCCTGTGTCTTCATTCTAAGTGAACAAAGTCTAGTTTGCCTCTCCTACGTGACTTCGCTTTGGGTAGATGAAGTCTAGCTTCTATGTTTTCGTTCTGAGTGTGTGAAGTCCAATTTGCCTCTCCTACATGACTTTGCTCTAGGTGGATGAAGTCTGGCTTTTGTGTCTTTGCTCCAAGTGAACGAAATCTAGTTTATCTCCCTTGCGTGACTTCGCTCTAGGTGGATGAAGTCTAGCTCCTAAGTATTCATTTCAAGTGAGGGAAGTCCAGCATGCCTCTCCAGCGTGACTTTGCTTTGAGCGAGCGAAGTTTGGCTCTTGGGTATTC
This sequence comes from Posidonia australis, assembly GCA_024699735.1. Lineage (NCBI taxonomy): Eukaryota > Viridiplantae > Streptophyta > Magnoliopsida > Alismatales > Posidoniaceae > Posidonia > Posidonia australis. Next base: position 16,322 of record JAMKQA010056607.1, on the reverse strand, counting down.
ATTTCAAGTGAAAGAAGTCTAGTTTGCCTCTCCTGCGTCGCTTTGCTCCTAATGGATGAAGTTTGGTGTTTGTGTCTTCATTTCGAGTGAACAAAGTCCACTTTGCCTCCCTTGCGTAACTTCGCTCTGGTTGGACAAAGTCTGGCTCTTGGGCCTTCACTCCAAGTGAACGATGTCCTGTATGCCTCCCCTATGTGACTTCGTTCTAAGAGAATGAGGTCTGGTTTTCTTCCCTTCGTGTGACTTTGCTTCAGGTAGACAAAGTCCCTACTTGCCCCTTCTGGATTTTCACCCCGAGCAGAACAAGTCTAGTTTGCTTCCCTGCTTTGCATCCTCACTACAGTGATGAGAAGCTTTGTTCCCTGCATGACAAATCTAGCAATTCATCATGTCCTTTTCTTCGAGCTGGTAACCCTAACTACTTAGAAACAACCATTAAATTGTCTGACATCTCAGTTGGTAGGTCTGTCTGATCTATCATGCCCCTCTTGTCTACAAGCTAATAACCCTAACTATCTAACTGATGAGACTAGTAACTTATCATGTCCCCCTCACCAGTCGGTAGGCCCATCAGACCTATCTGGTCTCCCTTTGTACAAGTTTGATAGCTCGTTATGCCCCTTGTTCAAGCAGATTGGCCATCAACTTGTCACCCAACATCACATTACATCATCATTTGCTTTAGCACAACATCATTCGCACCAGCATTCAACATCTTTGCATCAGCAAGACACACTTAGCATTGGCACACATCCTTTCATTTAGCATTGCATCATGCGACATCACATTATATTACATCGCATCTCAACGCAATGCCACATTGTACTGCATCACATTACATCTCATCGCATTGCACCCCATTGCATCACATCACATCTCACTGCACTACATCATGTCACATCGCATTGCATCGATTGCATCTCATTGCACTGCATCATGTCACATTGCATTGCATCTCATCGCACTGCATTGCATTATATCATGCCACATTTCTTTACATCGCATCACGCAGCATTACACCACATCGTACTGCATTGCATTGTATCACACCATGTCTCAATATATCACATTGCATCACACAACATTACATCACACCGTATTGCATCACATTGCATTGCATTGCATCATATTGAATCATGTCGCATCGCATCACACGCTTAGCATTGCAACACATCACATCACATTGCACTTGCATTCACATCAGCATGATTACCTATGCTAGATCAGTGTCTGTATCCGCATCTGGTTGATATCCCTTCTATTCGATCGGCTAGCTTCACATCGTCTACATTAGCATATCGACATCAGTATCAGCTTCACCATGGCATAATCTACATCAGCATTGCATACTCAACATTCACACCGACATCGTGTGGAACTGCACATATCCCCAGCAGAGCTCAGTGCACACCAGCATCAGCATTCAGCTTGCACCAACTACACCATCATATACCATTCGCACTCATCAACACACATCGCCGGCACTCGCATCCTAGCATTGCAACCGCAATAACATGCACTGTCCACGCCTACATTTACATCCCAGCATTGCATTTGTATTTGGCTTTCGCATTTCAGCAATGTTTTTGCATTTGTAGGCATTTTAGCATCATTTTAGCATTTGCATTTGCATTTCAGTAATGAGTCATAACTTTTGGTGCATCTATCGAATAAATGACTCAACACCAACAACATTTATCACCTTCTCGTAGGCTTCAAGTGAGGTATCTTGTCAACTCTAAGCATTGATCTCCATCCCCTTGACCTCACTTAGGGAGGGGCATCGGTAGACACCCTAATTTTGAGGCCACTCATCGATGGACTCCTCTAGAAGAGCTTGCTCCAAGTTCAACGAGGCGTTACTCAACACCAAAACCTACCTAGCATCCCAAACCAGCCCAACAAATTAAAACAACCACTCAACCACAAGCCTAAAGCCCAAATAATTGTCAAGCACTTAAGAAACGGTCCCAAAATCTAGCCAATAGGTCCTATGGTAGTTCTAGCGTAGCTAGCTAGCACACATGGCTAGCGCAAGTCACTAGCATAACTAGGTCGTGCAACTATCTAGCACACAATGCCCTATATCAGGTAATTTCAACAATGGGTTGTGTTGTCCATTCACTCGGTGGACACCTGTTTTTGGCCTTTCATTGGTTGGCATAAAACTTCATGTGTGCCTTGAGGTGCCTTTACCATCATGCCCCTCTTCCCAAGTGTAAATCCCAATACAATCCATTATTTCATATCCAAGCCATTAATTCAAAGAGGGACAATCCATCCATGACTTACATGCATGCAAATCTTCCATTTAAGCCACTCCTCCACCTCATTTATGGCCTGTCATTTCAGATGCTACCAGACCTGACGAGTGTCCATCCAATTTCCCCACAACCTCCTCCTCCACTACACAGTCGTTTATCGGCCATCGACAACCACTACACTGCATTCACCTCCACCTCCAAAGCCTTCAAAGTAAAGCATATTCCTAGCACAGTCGAGCCATAGCAAGTGCACACAGCACCCTCCAAGCATTGCCCAGCACCTCCATAAACAACCTTCACTGTCGTCGTTCGAGCATCCACTACCCAAAGTGAACTGTTGATGCCAGAGGAACAACCAACCTATCAACATAGGTAAGCATTCATCCTTGTAGCTAAGTTCCTTCCTGCTCTTGCTCTGCAATGCTTCCTCAATATGGAACTATCTGTAATTTATCTATGTTTTTGTTATTGTATTGCATCCTTAGTTTTCAGCGATGGGTTCATGGCCTATGTGTGGCTGACAGCCATCGAGCCCATGGTACTACCCATATCCACGTTTTCCACCTCCCCTCTCTTCCCTAACACCCCATGAATGCTCATGGTTGATGAGTTCTCCGCCTTAGGCTAGCCACCTCATCGACAGTGAAGTCGCATGGTGCCACGAAAGAACGGGGTGAGTGACTTCCACTGACGTTGCATTGTAGTTTCTTAGCATCATGCATCATGTTTTCTTCTTCCTCCATTCCCTTATGCTATCCAGTGATGTCGAAATGGGCTTTCAGAGTTCACGATTGGCCTTTATAGCCAGAAATGGAACCCATTCATCGATAGTGGAGGTGGGGAGCATTCCTCATCAGTTTTTCTTGCATCATTGTGTTCTCTAGCATTGCCTTTAGCTTAACTAGTCCCTGCTCATTCAGGTTTTATCGAATCACCATTGGAATTTGGCAATGAAGCTTACAATCTGAAGTGAAGTGCTAGGGTCCAACAACTAGGCGAACCTTTCCGATGCACTATGCCTTGGTCCAGAGCACAAACAGCGAGGTTGAGTCTTGTATGACAAGGTTTTCTTAGTTGGTTTTAGCTCTTGTGTTCTAGGTCTATTTTCCAACACGTATTACTTATACTTTTGTACATCATTTAGCATCGCATACGCACGTATTGGCTTTTGGTTTGCTTCCATTAGAGCAATGATGCTTGCTATATTGAATTTTGAGAACCTGACACAATGATCTTGTGTACCTCCTGAGCAAGTTTTACCAACGTAATTCCTATGCACAAGCACCCTAGTTCAAGACACGTATAGTGTGGCTGAGCATTAGGTTGCATTGTTTTTCACCCTCCATGTTTCATTCTCATTGGCATAGCATCAAGCATCCACTTTTCGGGGTAAAATAAGGGACTAGCATGCATTTGCATTAGCCACACACATGAGCAAGTATGCCAAGAAAGATTGACTCGTTGGGCATATGGAATGCCTAATACCTTTCCCATGCATAATAGGGGTCCTTACCCCTTCTTTGGCATGCAATGGCCTATGTGTCGCATCCATTTAGCATGGATCATTCGCATTTGCATCATTTTTATCGCATTTTCTTGCATTCGGTTTTCCTCGTCTTTCGATTTCAAATAGACTATGTGGTGACTCCTTTGTTTTCTTATCCTTGTCATTTAGCTTTTGCCTTGGTTTTGGTCGTGACTTTGCTAGTTCATGCATTTGGCCTTTCACGCCTCACACGAGCATTCATCGTCATGGTCACAGATACCCATGGCACGTTTCAAAGGATCTTATTAAGCCACTGACATGGTCGCTGTCAAACCATTTCACATCATTAGTCGGGCTTCAATTCGAGGATAGTTCTATCCTAAGAAAGGTCATTGATGCACCAACACCTGTAGAGGAAGTAGCACAAGTCCCCTCACCTTAATTTGAAGGAATCCCTAGCACCACTCTTCCTATTCTAAACATCCTTCCTAGCTCTCAAAAGATCCCCTTGCCTCCAAACATCTTAGCCAATAGCTTGTCTAGAGCACCGTCAAAGGACATGGAATTAAAAGCCACCAACACTCTCCATCTCTATGACTTGACAACCCTCTTCAGCAACTTGTGGCCTTGCCCCACTAAGCAAGAAGGGGCTAGGGCCATCCGATGAAGCCAATGGCGAATTACCTCCGTTAGGGAGGAAAATCTAAGGGTAGTCCCCCTAACCTTGTAAATAATTTCTTTCCTGTTTTTAATTCCTATATTTTATTTTCGTACAATTTGTTTTCTAGTAATTTATTTCCTAGTGTAGACAATAAAGGAAAAGGTTATGGAGGGCATGGTTCGGATAGTATAACCGCTACCATGTCCTCACAAAGAGTCTAATAGTTCTATTGAGCGTGTAGGCTGTACTAGAAGTGAGCCAGTCACCCAAATGGTTAGACTCTGCCATTATACCACGGCATTCCCACAAGAGCTAGTCATGTCCCATGCAATCTTCCTAGTTGAAGAAGTGTCAAACATCACTGCCAAGAACATAGGGAACTATGAAGTCTACAAACTAATGGATACAGAAGAAGACCCAAATGATGAAGCACTGGTAGATCAAACCATCTTTGAAGAAATGATAAAGAAATATGTTGAGCAGACCAAGGCTACCACCAAGGAGATAGAATAAATGAATCTAGGGACTGAAGAAGACACAAGACTAGTTCGGATAAGCTCTAGACTCAACTCAGATGAATGAATCAAGATGATAAACCTACTCAAGAAGTATGTGAAAGTGTTGATCTTCTCCTATGAAGAAATGCCTAGGTTAGAGTCGTTGCTCATGGAACATAGACTCCCTCTTAAGCTAGGCACAAAGATAGCAAAGCAAAAGCTCTAAAGGTTACGGCCAGACCTTGTTCTAAAAGTCAAAGAAGAGATAGACAAGTTGTACAAAGCAAAGTTTATCAGAGTAGTAGTTTATCCAGAGTGGATTGCTAACATAGTCTTGGTCATGAAGAAGGATGACAAAGTGTGAGTCTAAATTATCGAGACCTCAATGATGCCTGCCTTAAGGATGATTTCCCCTGAGTAGTAGTTTATCCAGAGTGGATTGCTAACATAGTCTTGGTCATGAAGAAGGATGACAAAGTGTGAGTCTGCATTGATTATCGAGACATCAATGATGCCTACCTAAAGGATGATTTCCCCTTGCCACATATCGACATCCTCATAAGCAACACCGTAAGCCATGAAATGCTTTCATTCATGGACGGTTTCTATGGCTACAACCAGATCAAGCTTGCAAAGAAAGATCAAAAGAAGACCTCATTCACAACTCCATGGGGGACTTATTGAGTAGAAGAAGGCCATGATGAATGCTAAAGCCACCTATCAGAGAGCCATGATGGCAATCTTTCTTGACATTATACATTATTGTATGAAATGTTACGTAGAGAACCTACTGTTGAAATCAAAGACAAGAGAAGAACACTTTGAAGCTTTAGAAAGTGTACTCCAAAGGAAGAACAAATATAACATCAAAATGAATCCCAAGAACTGCGTCTTTGGAGTCACCGTCGGAAAGTTGCTCGGGTTAATGGTAAGCAAGAGGAGAATAGAGGTAGATCCCTTACAAACCAGAGCTATAACTAAAATGTCACCTCAAAAGAATATCAAGGAATTTAGAGGACTCATAAAGAGGCTACAATTCATCCAAAGATTCATTTCTCAACACATAGAGAAATGTAGACTATTCTATAAGTTATTGAAAGGCGGCACAGAGTCCAAATGAAATAAGGCCTATCAAAAGGCATTCAATGACTTGAATCTCTACCTCCTCAATCCTCCAATACTAACTGCACTAGTTCTCGACAGACCGCTCCTGCTCCATCTGGCTATCAATGACAACTCTATGGCTGTCATCCTAACACAACATGATGAAACTAGGAGGAAAAAGAAAGTTGTCTACTACTTGAGTAGAATATTGGTAGAATATGAGAGAAAATATTCATAGATGGAGAAACATTACGTAGCTTTAGCATAGGGCTCTTAGAATCTTAGACACTACTTCCTGGTGCACAAAGTTTTACTTACCCCATTAAATACATGTTGAAGAAGCCTGCATTGTCTAGAAGGTTAGCATGGTGGTAGATGCTCCTCACATAATTCGACCTATAATTTGTCACACAGAAAGCAGTCAAGGGACAAGTGATCATGGATCAGCTTATTGGGCTACCTGTATTAGAGTACCAATAATTCTCAATTGTCTTTCCAAATGAAGAGATCCTTGCAATCAGCAATGTCACACCGCTAGTCAAAGAATGGACCCTTTGCTTCGGTAGAGAACTCAACCACAAGGCTTCAGAATAGGGGTGACACTCCTCACTTTGAAAGACGTCACCATCCCCACTACCATACAACTACGCTTCTTGGTAAGAAACAACGTAGTAGAATACGAGTCCTTAATCACGAGGCTACGGATGGCTCTTGATTTAGAGGCAAAGAGGCTAAAAGTAGTGGGGGACTCATAGTTTATCATCCGACAGGTCCTCAGCAAGTACATGACCGTCTCACCAAGGCTCCAAGAGTATCACAAATTAGCACGAGCCTTATTAAAGAAGTTTGATAGGCTAGTATATGTGCACATACTTAGGAACAATAACATCCTTTCAGACTCTCTAGCTTTGCTGGCATCATCGTTCCCCTTTAGCCCTAAGGATAATGAACAATCAATTCTCATGTGAAGGATCAACTCATCGATAGTGGAATCAATTGTCGAATGGATCCAAGAACTTAAGGATGAGTCATGCCAAGAGAATATGTTGCATATTGAGGTCTTCTATCAAGGGACTATAAAAATCAACGACGAAAATCCATGGTACTACGACATCATGAAATACATTCAAGATAGCACCTTCTCGCCACTAGCTACTTCCAAGGACAAAGAAGCCCTAAGGAGGCTGGCTATTAGATACTACATTAGAGCCAACACATTGTCTCGGAAAGCACCGTTAGAAATTGAGCTCTGATTTGTAGACACATCAGAAGCAACTGAAATCTTTAAGGAGACACCTGAAGGAGTCTGTAGGGGCCACATCAACTTCTAGTTCATGGCTAAAATAATTATCAAAAAGGGATACTATTGGCCTTCAATGGAAGTCGATTGCGTGAACAATGTTAAAAGATGCAAAAGTTGTCAAGTGCATGCGAACAAGATTTACGCTCCAGCCTCAACACTCCATGCACTATCATCACCATGGCCTTTCTCTCTGTGGGCCTTTGATGTGGTCGGATCTATCCAACAAGGAAAAGGTAGCACATTCATCCTCACCGCAACTACTATCCACTAAACCAAATGGATCGAAGCAGAAGCATTCACGAACATCAATGCCACAATCCTATGTTGATTCATCCAAAGGAACATCATCTCTCGGTTCGGGTTCCCAAAGCCTTAGTAGCGAACAATAGGCCAATCTTCATTTCGGATGAGTTCACTAGGCTATGTAAAAAGTTCAATATCACTCTACAGCACTCCTCTCATTATTATCCACGAGGGAATGGCCAAGCAGAAGCTACTAGTAAGGCTTTAATTAAAATCAATAAAGAGACAGTAGAAGATGCCAAGGGATCAAATTGGCTAGATAAGCTAATTAATGCACTATGGGCTTACAACACCACCATAAGGATGGCAACGAGCCAAACATATGCCTTGACCTTTGGAATAGAGGTGGTAGTCCAATATGAGATATTGATCCCCTCATTAAGAATTCAAGTCAATATAAAAATGTCTGTTGAGGAAAAGTGGCTGGCATTGTTGCTGCAGTTGGAACTCCTTGATGAGAAATGGCTGGCAGTTGTCAAACATGCTTATCAAAAAAGGTGATCGAACATAGATTCAACATAGGTGATTTAGTACTTGACAAAGTGCTACCTGTCAATAAGCCACATCCAAAGGGAAAGTTGAAGTTGAACTGGGAAGGGCCTTACATCGTGGTAGCTACATATCTAGGCAATGCTTATAAACTGTCCCAAAATGGGGTGAATCTGCCTAATCCTTGGAATGCAATGCACTTGAAAAAGTACTACCCTTGATCAACATGCCAACACCAAGAGGAGACCTAAGGCCTAACACTAAGCTAGAAGGAAGGTCATTCCCAAAGCCTATCAGAAGATGAATGCTCAGGGTGACCCATACTTTGTCCTGTCTCCACACATACACTGCATAAAAAGGTAAGAGAAAGGTAAGCTCTGAACATAGGCAAATCAAAAAACCCACTTGCCTTGTATAATGTGACATCCTAGCATAAATCTGAGAAGGTAGTGTTGGATGAGCACAGCAAAACAAATCAACTTAAAAAGCACATAAATGAATGGAGTGCATGCAAATTGAGTATGCCATCATAGCATAAATCTAGAAGGTTGTGATAGGTCAGTACTCAAAATGGGAGTGAGACACAATCAAGTAAGTGTACTGTCATAGCGTAAACCTGGAAAGTAGTGATGGATAGGCATTTACAAAGAAACAACAAGAGAAGGGAACCCAAAAGAAAAAAGAAAGAAAAGAACAAAAGAAAAGGAAAAGAAAAGGAGGCTGAAAGAAAAAGAAAGAAGAAAGCCTTGGTGATATTCAATGTAGGTAAGGACCAAACACTAGCAAGCAGGACTAAAGCTAAAGCTAACACCGAGAGCTTACTGTACTTGAGCCTCCCCCATTCTCTATTCCCACATAGGCAAAGAATAAGTAGCCCTAGGTATTAAAAGGACTAAATAGGTTAGGGAATGGCAGGCTATTAATGATTAGTGCATGGACCGAAGTTCTAAAATGGTGTAGGTGTGACACAAGGAACACACCCACGATCGTAGGATATCCTAAAAAAGACTAAGGCAAATCATAGGCTAATAGGTACTCATCCTTCCCTATTAGAGAATCTAGAAAAAACCAAAAAAAAAATAGAATATCCAAAGAAAAAATTAGAAAACCTAGGAAAACCAAAAAAAATTAGAAAATCCAAAAAACAATAAAAATTAGAAAATCTAGAAAATCCAAAAAACCCAAAAAAAAATTAAAAAAATCCAATCAAAGAATTACCATCCATTCTACATGCAACTGGAAACTTAATAAGTAGGGAAACTGGAATTAGTCTGGCCACTGATGCAACAACCGACTCACTCGGATTTGGAGTCAATGTCCTACTTAAGCGTGTTTCACGGCTTGGGTGTGTTTTATCAACAAAGAACACTACTTCAACAGTAATCTTTAGAGTATCCACAGATGACTCACAATCGATGTCCCCTGGGCTCTAATTTTCCATCTCTTTAGCTGAGGCCAAAATTAATTCCCTCCATCTCATTTCTTAATAGCGATAAAAACACATATAATCGACTAGATGATTTACACAAGTAAATAGTATCATGCATTTCTTAGAACAACTTAGTCAAGCTTCCAAAGTCTAGAATGGTACACCTTTGATTACCAACAAGTGTTAAGAAAGTATGCAGGTAAGCTACAAAGTACTTCAAATCATATAACATTTGTACAAAAACATTCAAGGCATACCCCTATGCCAAAAGAAAAGGAAAATAGTTCAAGCTCTACCGACTTATCGCTCCCTTCATGCCCACCATTGGGACGCCTCATAGCAAGCTATGCCACAACAGATGTCTTTGCTCAACCTTGACTATAATCTTGAGACCCTCTAAGCAAGGAGCGAAGAAACCCCAAGTAGAGAGAAAACCATGCCCTCTCGATCTGCTCGGCTAATAATATTCTGGAGTGCACCGACATCGTCGAAGCAACAACAAGAAGGGCAGGGGTTAGAGCAAGAACATCAGTGCCAAGAAAGACCTCAACAACCACTGCCTTGACCTGCGCCACTAGAGCCTCTAACTCTTGGACCTACTGAGCTTAGTGATCACTCAACTACAATGAATGCAAACAGGATTAGAGCATTTCAACAACAACAAGCAAATATGCATTTGACCATGACTAAAGTAGAGTAGAGTTACTCTTCTCATGGAGTTAACCTCAGTATGGGTCGTGGTCTCCTCAGTTATCAACGTAGCTAGACAAGCCTCCAAATCCCTAACACAACTCTCTCACTCGCACTCCAACTCATGAAGGTGATCCACTAGCTCCTGAGTGAGTCCGAGTGCATTGTCCAGCTGACTCTACGTGGGACCCATGGCTAGAGAGGTTTGTATTAACTCCAACATCTCCTACATCTACCAGGCAGACAAGCACATCAAATTTTGGACATTTGAATTAAAGAGAAAAGAGGAAAAAGAATACCTCTGTGTCACGAGCCCGAACCTCATCCTCAAGGGAATCCCTAGAGTAGGTAGCAACTAGCTTTATTGTGTTGGTAATGGTCAGCTCTACACTAGTTGAAGCACCTCCAGCCTGTAAGAAGACACACAACATTACCAAGCAGTCTAAACAAAGGAAGTGACTAGTCAAGGAAATTAAATGGACAAAAACTTACCCTTGTGCGGAACTCGTGCAATTGGGACAGCAACAAATCCTACTCCCACACCAACTCCTCAATTCTCACTGAAGCCTGACTCTACTACTCCATCACAGCCTCGATCATACCCTTGGTGGTAGCCACCTACATAACAGAAAATATGTACGTGAGTAAATGGAAAAGAACAAGGAATATCAAATAAACTACTCAACAACTCCTAAATCTGACAGTGGGTGGCTGCTAACTCCCTCTGCAGAGCCTCAACGCTACCAAATGAGCTGAAACTGATACCCATTGGCAAGTTCGAGCACTTGTAAAAGAGTGAGCGATGGAAGGAGATCAGTCAGGAAAACGTGGCATCGAACTAGGACCTCCGTACATGTTCAGTGTATGCTATACCATCAGAAGGAGGAAGGGAACCCCTGGAACGCCAACTCTCGATCTGGATAGCAAGTTGCTCAGAATTGTCTGGTCAATCGCCTCCCACAAACCTAGAAGATCGCAATGACAGATAGGGCTTGGGAATCATCTACCTCAAACTAAACTGCCTCATAGCTTGGCTCACCTAACTAAAGTGGGAGAAGAAAGAATACTGAAGCCAACACACCCGGAAAAACAAGTAGGAGCCCCACACGACTGTCTCCTTGGAAGCAAGCTCATCCACAGCATACGGTCTTCAAATGACCTACATGGCAGTTCAGTTAGAATCCAAGAGTACATTGCATGAGAAATAAAGAGAAAGGTAGTAGAGACAAGGAAGTTTAGCCATTCTTTGAGGAGAATCTCTAGGAGGAATCAACCTAGGTGATGCACAGGCCTCACTCTTTCATGAGCCAATTGCACATCGCATCGACGAGCCCAAGGAAACTCAATGGGACCGTCTCCTAGCTTGTCGGGTCGCAAATGACGAAAGTGCTCATAAATCCAAGCCTACCACATGAGAAGTCAATGTCAAATCCAATGCAAAAAGCAACTAAAAGGTAAGTAGCAAATTAAAGGACATCACTAACCTAGAAATGATGAAGGCAACCAGAAAGGGAGTGTAACAACCCAGTTTTAGAAATGATGCTTTGGCCAGATATTTTAATGGAGTTTTGGGTCGTTAGACGCTGGGTCCCCTGCATTTAGTGGGAAACATAGCTTTCACAGTGTCTTACAATTGGATTAGTGGGTTTCTAACCTTTTTGGTGTGATGTGGTTCCGATGTTGTGCTAGCCCTCAAGGGATTTTTGAGGGTTCGCTTTATGCTCTGGTGGCAGATCTCGATTTGCACAAGTCACAAGGACGTGAAATGTCATGTGGTCTAGTTTCGTTCTTGCGACTTACTTTTTTCCTTCCCTTCTTTCTCTTTCCTTTCCTTCTTTCTTTTCTTTCTTTTCTCTTCCTTTGGCTCCACCCCCACTCCTTCCTCTTTTTCCTCTTCTTCTTCTTCTTCTTCTTCATTGGAGGGAGGAGAGATAGAGAGAGAGGGGTGAGATGAGAGAGAGAGAGAGAAAGATGGCTAGTGAAAGGAGGATGCAGCCACCGCCATGCTATCGTTGTCGCGTGGAGGAGAGGACCAACTCATGGAGGAGGAGGAGCGTCGTCGTCCGTCTTGCATCGTCGCATCTTCGATGGAGGTACGCACCCCATACATTTTCTTTTGGTTCCTGTGACCATGCCAGTGGAACCCTGCACGGCTCTCCTTTACCGGGTGCGTAGAAGCACAAGAGGAGTCCCGATACGATCACGGCGAAGATGGTGAATCTAGAGAAAAAGACTAGACTCGGAAACATCAAGGAAGGATGAGAAAAGATAAGGAAAGGAGTCACCACCTAGTCTTTTAATGGAAAGATGAGGAAAACCAAACATGGAAGAAAACCAAGAAGAAAACAAGATGAAGAAAACATGTATGCTCCGTGCCTAATGGATGAAATGCACAAATCAATGCGGGCCAGAGAAAGGGTAAGGATTCTTGTTATGCATGGGGAAGGGATTAGCACCCCCATGCGCCTGAGGAACTCAGTCTTTCTAGGTTTCCTACTTGTCAATGGTCTAATGGGTGTGTGCTTGCCTATTGTGAATGCTCATGCTAAAGATGACTACAAAACATGCCAAATCAAAGAGAAGAAATGAAATAAAGGGAAAAAGTTAATCCAAGGGACAAATGTAGGCATTGAGAATGCCGCTTTACTGTACGCTTGTGGGCGATGAGGAAAATCGTGAAAATCGAGAAAACTCTCGGAATGCGTCTCACAAATCAGTGGAAATTTGGATAAATCCGAGAAAATCAACGTGGGGAAAATAATCCTCATTCGGGACAATGTCGTCATTGTTAAGCCTTTTAATGTACGCCCTCGGGCGATGGAAATCCAAATCAAATAAAAAAAACGCGAAAATCGGAAGAAATTCACGAAATGATGAAAATACCAAGCTTGGTGTGAGCTAGGAATGCATGCACAATGTAAGGAAGAAAATGGGAGATAATTTGCATGAAAAGGTGTGACAAAATATGCAAAATTCATGTGAGAGTATAAAAATGAAAATTCCAAGGGCCTTTGTGCAAAAAACCCAAATTCTGAATGAAAACTAAAATTCTGAAGCTAAATCATAAAAAATACATAGAAAAACACATTTCATGTGATTTTGAAGAAATCTAGGGTCAAATGTGCAAAACTGTGCATTTTTGGTCAAATTGAAAATTCCTAAGGGTTAAAATGCAATTTTGCCACTAAAGCATACATTTAATGTAATTCTGTTGAAATTCAGGGTAAAATATGCAAGAAAAAAATCCATGTTTGAAAACAGAAAGTCTCAGGGGTTGACATGTAAATTTACCCTAGAAAACATGCATTCAATGTGAAATCTATAAAGTTCAGGGGCTAAAATGCAATTTAACTAGAGAAACATACATTCAGAAGAGTTTCAGAAAAGTTTAGGGTTCTTTATGCAAAAGAGTTTGCTTAAAATGCATGAAAAGAAACTCTGGGGGTTTTTATCAAACTTTTAAGCTTGGAAAATATTATTTGGAAAACTCAAGGGGCACATTGCAATATTTTCAGTTAAAACTTTATTCAAACGATTTAAGAAAAATGCAAGGACCTAATTGTAAGAAAAAAAGGACCTACTTGCAATGAAAACTGACCTATTTGTAAGAAAAAAGGACCTATATGAAAGATAACAAAAGTTACAAAAGTTTTATTAAAAGAAAATTATTTTTTATTTTTTTAAAGAAGTAAAAGAAACAGCGATCGCCAGCGACGGAGCCCTACCGTCGAAGACCGTCGGAGAAACTTCCAGAGGCCATTCCATGGCTTGATCCAAGATCAGACCCCATGAGAAGCAAAAAGAGAAGGAGGAGAAGAGATCCAACGGTTTGGATCAGGGATTCAACGACAGGAGTGGGCCTCCCACCTCCCTCACCGTCGGAACACTCTGGCGACGGCGCCAGAGAAGAAAGGGGCTACTGGAGGGTTATGGCGTGCGTCTCTGAGCTCTTGGAGGTTGTGGGACGTCGAGAGGAACATTTTCCTTCATTCAGATGTCAAAATGGATGGTGATCGCGCAAGGTGGGTTTCGCCGACCGTCGCTGTCGTCTTCTCCAACGAGTGAGGTTGCCAAGGTGATCCAAGGCTTGTGGCCTAGCTCCGAAGGCTTCGGTGTGCTTCGGGCGTGCCATGGAGGCTTTATGGATGCTCGGAGTGGCACGACGGCGTTGGAGGCACACATCTCTTCTCTGGTTCCAGTCGTCTTCTCCAGCGACGGCGAGACGTTGTGACTCCAGCGATCTTCTGGTGCTGGCTCTGGGAGGCAGCGAAACAATGCACCAGGGGTCGGAGAAGTAGGAGGAAGACCAAGGGAGGAAGACCAAGGGAGGAAGACCTGAAGCTCTGGGACACGAATCAACCAGTGGATTCGTGCCCCCACCTAGGCCACCGGAGAATGACTCCAACGAGGTCTAGAAACATGATTCCAACCAGAGTAGACCCATGGCTCTGTTGGACTCAACCAGGTGAGGTAGAGGGAGACCTAGGAAGCTAAAATTGAAATTAAATGAGGCTAGTGGAGGGTGTACCAGGTCTGGCATTGTGCTTCGCCGTCGTAGCTCGCCGAAGGTGGCTAAAAACTCTGGTTTCTCACCTCCACGAACCTCCTCTCTCTTCCTGGAACTCTCTCTATCTCCTCCTCCCCTTCTCTCTCGCTCTTCCATTTCACATTTCACACTACCGTCCCTTTTATAGGTGAAGCTCCGGCTATTGTAACAACCTGTAACAGATTCAACAAAATCCTAACAACTAACCAACTCCGTAACAAACTAAAATCCTCCTAAAAGACTAACCACTTGTAACAACCTTGTTGTCCCCCACGCACCCCGCTGCCTGCCCAAGCACCGACAGCGATCGACGGTCGTGATAAGGGAACCGGCCAGGTGCGTATGTCTGGTGTGGTTGTATGGTGCGCCGGAGAGGTGCGCCTGTCTAGTGTGCCAGATAGGTATGCCAGAGATGTGCACCTGTCTGGTGTGCCAGATAGGTGCACCGGTATCGCCCCAAATCACGACTCAAATCATTGGTTGTTGGGTTTGGCGTTTCTTGGCTTTGGGACTAAACCAAGGTTTGAGTTCATTTGTGATTAAAAGCCCAGCTACCACAACTCCATCCTGCAAACCTGCAAAATTGGGGTGTCTACAGTTCCAAATTTGTATCATAGGTGCATGTTAATGTGCTGGTAATTGTAGTAATTTTATTAGAATTTATTATGCATTTGTAGGCCATTTATGGCAGTATTTATGGTTTAGGGTAAATAATGCCCGTTTGTGTTTTCTAGTGATTTCTCGAGATCTGCTTGATGGATCTCTATGTTGCTTGTCTGGTTTGGAAGATGTAACATCTGTGCTTGGATTTTTCCATTTTAATATAAACCATGGATTTCTTGTAATTATTTGTTATGGTTTATTATGGTAAATCCAATTTGTGTTTGTTGGTTGTGGGTTCCCTCTGTGTTCTGTGCTCTGGTTTCTCCCCTGTGGTGTATTTCTATGGCCAGTGGGTCGGTTCTGTCTCGAGAACCGTGCATGTGGTGGACCCACTTGGGCCTTAGGTTTTGGGCTTGGGCCTTGACTCGGTCAAGAATTGATTGAGCCAGCTGTGCGTGCCTTAAAAGCCTGTCTTCCTCTTCCCGACCCCGTGAACCCTAGCGGGAGAAGGTTGCGTGATCTGTCTCCTCTGTGCAGGGCTACGAGCAGCTGAGGGCGTCGGCGAGATTTGGGGAAGCCTGGCATGGCGGGAAGCTATTTGAGGAGGTGCTCGGCTCAGGGGAGAAGCAGAGGTGTTGAGAGGAAACGAGTGGTGTGGGTGACTGCTACGGAGGCTGCGCGCAGTTGGGGAGCTCGCGCGGGTGTGGAGAGGTTGGGTTGGTGCCGTGCACCACCGGAGGAGGGTACGCAAGGCTCGCTGGAGCCAGGTATGCGTCCTCATCCCCTCTTTTCTTCCGTTGACAGCTTATGCCATGTTAGGGCAAAAAATGGAAATGTTGTATTAAGCACGATAAAATGTGGAAAATGACGGGAATGAGTTAGATAGCATGTTTAGGATGTAATCATGCTATTTTATGGGGTTTTGTGTGGATTTCGTGATTGTGGTG
>JAMKQA010056606.1:0-16020 GCA_024699735.1 Posidonia australis | reverse complement strand
ATATTCAGCTTCCTGTGTGTATTTTGCTACACATCCTTGCTTTTTACTTCCCCAAGATACAGCTGCACCTCCAAAGATGAATACATGTCCCGAGGTGGACTTCCCATCATCTTTGTCACCACCCAGATCTGCATCTGTATAACCAAGCAATTCAAGCTCATCCGCTTGATAAGTCAACTTATAATGTAGAGTACCTTTCACATATTTCATTATTCTTTTTACAGCTTCCCAATATTTTGTTCCGGGATTACTTTAATACCTACTGACAACACTCATAGCATAAGTCTGACCGTGTACACAACATAGCGTACATCAAACTTCCAACCACTTGAGCATGAGGTGCTCTTAAAGGTTCTTTCCCTTTTCCAGGACATTGGTCCTTTCTTAATCTTTTCCCAAAAACATATGGTGTAGGGTTTGAGGAGTAATTCTCCATTCCAAACCTTTTTAGTACTGTACGTAGGTATCTTTCCTGATTTATACTTAGTATTCTAGATTTCCGATCTCTAAGGACATGAATTCCAAGAACATAAGATGCTTCTCCCATGTCATTCATCTCAAACCTTTTACTAAGTTCTTCCTTTGTGTTGTTCAACATGTCAATATCATTTCCAGCAAGCAAAATATCATCCACATATAAGGACAATCTAATAAACTTGCTCCCACTTTTCCTGACATACACACAATAGTCTAACCTGTTTGAAACAAATCCCATTTTGACAATTACATCATGAAATTTATGATACCATTGTCTAGAAGCTTGTTTCAAACCATATATTGACTTATTTAATTTGCACACTTTGTCTTCATGTCCTTTTACCTGATACCCCTCAGGCTGTGACATATAAATTTCTTCTTGCAAATCACCATTTAGAAATGCAGTCTTTACATCCATCTGATGTAATTCCAAATCCAAATGTGCAACGATAGCCAATATAATCCTTGTAGAAGCGAACTTAGCTACCGGAGAATATGTTTCTTGATAATCAATACCCGATTTTTGTGTATAACCTTTAGCAACTAACCGGACCTTATACTTATCGATAGACCCATCAACCTTCAGCTTCTTCCTAAATATCCATTTGCATCCTATGGCCTTTCTGTCACTAGGTAAATCACATTATTTCCAAACATTGTTCTTTTCCATTGAATCAATTTCATCATTCATAGCCTCAAGCCAT
The DNA here is from genome assembly GCA_024699735.1 of Posidonia australis. NCBI lineage: Eukaryota > Viridiplantae > Streptophyta > Magnoliopsida > Alismatales > Posidoniaceae > Posidonia > Posidonia australis. Next base: position 14,839 of record JAMKQA010056606.1, on the reverse strand, counting down.
AAATCTTTTTCCTTTGATTCAATAGCATCTTTATACTTCATGGGTTACATGTGATTTTCCTCTATAGCTGCTATCAAACATAAAGACTCACAAGGATACAAATGATAATCATTCATGCAAGCAGGTTGAGTCCTTATTCTTTTGTTGCTAATAGACTCTACCGGTTCAATTCCATTTTGAGTGTGATCATTTTGATTTATTATTCCATCATTTCCATTTACAGGCTCATTTTGGTTTTCCTTTATATTTTCCATAGGTTCATTCACATTTTCCATATTTCGTTCCCCCTCAATCATAGGGTCATGTTCCGGGATATCATTGAAATAGTTATCTCCTACTACAAGCAGTGGTTCTATTTCATTTTCATTTTCTTTCTTTTCTTTTAAGTTTTCAAGAAAAGTTGCATCCCTATATTCAATGATTCCCTTTTCTTTATGGAAAAATCTATAACTAAAAGAATTTTCACAATAACCTATAAATGTACACTTTAAGGTTCTAAAATCTAACTTATCCCTTAATTGACCAGGTAACAAATTCATTTTTACCATTTGTTTCATTTTATGCACATTAACATGAACCAATCTTAAATGCCATAATTCACATTCCGATAAAAAACACAAGAAATAACCAGAAGCCACATCAATATTATTTATTTCATTTCCAGATACAACAAGTTTAAACAAATCATGCTTTGGTACAAATTTTCCCATTGCGAAGACCTTTTTGTCTTTCCCTATGGATACACGTTTGTTGTAGAACCTGACTTTCATGCCTTTCTTTACTAGCACACCGACTGAAATAAGATTCCGCCTCATGTCATGCCATAAAGGACGTCTTTTAGTACCATAATGCTGCCCCCCAAATCCAAACGGTAGGTGCCAACTCCTTCCACATCTAAATAGGTATTGTTACTCATGTAGATGCATTGTTCTTCAGGACTGAATTCTTTGAATGACTCCAATCCTTGTTTGGTTTTGGCAATGTGCCTTGTGGCACCATAATCCACCCACCAATCATTTGTATTGGGAGTAACAACATTATTACATTCAGTGACATAGATAAAGACTCTTTTACTCTTCTGTTTCGAGGTCATGCCTTTATTTCCATCCTTATTAGGACAATTTGCTCTGTAGTGACCAAATTGGCCACATGCATGGCAAGATCCTTGTAGTCTTTTTCTTTGATTTGGCTTGAAGTTTTTGTTGTATTCATTCTTTCTCTTATTATTCTTATCAAACTTTGGCTTCCATTGCACGGCATTCGCTTCTTCTAGATTGGTTTCATATTTCTTCCTGCTAGCCATAATTTTCTGTTCTGTAGCCAACCTAACAAGCAGTTTAGAAAGTTGAATTGGGTAGACCTAAGAGATGTGGTTACCATGTCATAGCTATGTGGGAAAAACACGGGCACAGGCGGAGCGGTGTGCGGTGGAGGAGCGTGCGGATCGACGGGGTGCGGCGGTGCACGCACGTAGGGGGTGAGTCTGCGAGGGTGGTGGAAGGGTGTTTTACGAGGTGGAGGCGGGCCTGCAGGTGCAGGGCTTGTTGGGTGGTTCGTAGACGGTGGAGTAGCGGCCGCGTGGCTATGCAAGGCTCTGATACCACTGTTGGTCGGCGTTTGAGGGCTCCGGCGAGGTGGAGAAGATGGAAATCCAAGGTATGTTTTCTTATTATTCTTTTCCTACGATTTCCACCTCTATATATAGTGGAGTCATGATCCTCCACCTCTTTTCCCGAATAATATGCATGCAATGGCTACGTAAATAATATACATGCATGCAAAGGCTTGGTTAAGTGGGTTTCAATTGACAAAATGGGAATGAATGTGATTTTAGGCTCAAGGACAAGGATGTGATGGTCCATGCACGCTAATAAGGAGCGAGAGTGCCAACGTTCGTCGAGTAAACCAATAGATAGGCACTCCAAATTTTATTGATACTGAACAATGATCCACCTAGGTGCGCTACCTAGGTACTCCAACTAGGTGCACCATATTGGTGCGCCTAGCATAGGTCTAGATTTTTTGTTTGATTAATTGAACCGTCAAATGGGCTATTAGGCTTGTATTTAGGGATTGGTTTATGGTATTGGGTAGGTTTTGGTGTTAGAATAGGTTCTGGTGTTGGGAATGCCTCGTCGCAACTGTGGTGAGCTCTTCCAGAGAAGTCTACTGACAAGTGGCTACAAATCAGGGTATTTATAGATGCACCTCTCTGAGCGAGGTCGAGGGTATTGAGATCAATGCTTAGGGTTGACAAAACACCCCGCCTGAAGCTTATGGGAAGGTAATGCTTGCTATTGGCGATGAATCACTTATTTGGTGGATGCATCGGAAGCAATGACCCGTTGCTGAAATGCATGTGTGAACGTTAAATGATGTTGATGCGAAAACATGACTAAAATGCCTGCAAATGCAATAACGGTGCTAGGATGTGAATGCCAAGTGTAATGCAGTGTTGAATGCAAATGCAAAAACAATCCCAAAATGCCTATGAATGCGAAATTAGTGCTAAGATGTGAAAGCCAAGTGCAATGCAGTGCTAGGTTGCGATTATGGTTGTGGGTGCTGATGCACAAGAAAGGTGCGTGTCGGTGCAGACGATGTATGCTGAATGCGGTGCTAGTATGCGCTATGTTCTACTAGGGATATGCACAATTCTATGTGATGCTAATGCAAATGCTGATATGATGCTGTAGACACCCCGATTTTGAGGTGGCTCATAGATAAACATTCTAAAGATGTTGCTTTGGATGCGGTCAGCTTAACCACTTTTAAACCCTATTTAACATTAGCCAGAGATCATTGCACAAACCAACCACAAGCCCATAGCAAACCCGTGGCCCAATTAGCAATTCAGGCAGCTAGTGGAGAGCACCAATGTGGAGCACTAGATTGGAGCATCTAGCAGGAGCACCAAAGTGGCGCACCTAGCTGGAGCACCACCATGGCGCACTATGCTGGAGCACTACAATGGCGCACCACGCTGGCGCACAGCCACTTTTCAGGGTGCTGGCTACTAACTTTTCATCATCTATGCTTGTAACCCTCGCCTGCGGATATTCCTTGCTAATCTACGCAAGGCTATTCGTTTTTGAGGCTGTTTGCATCCCATGGGAGTTACCTTTGTAAGACTCTATAAAAAGCCATCCATTAGCAACCTTTTGGATACTTGGCAACTCATCTCTCTTGGGAAAAGCCATTCACCTACTCTCAGCAACCTACTCTCGTTTCCAAAGGATATTCTTGCATCTCAAAGCATCTCCCAGCTGATCCAAAGCAACAAGGAAGTCTTATCTTGAGCCATCAAGGAGGGAACATTTCAGACAAGGTAAAATCCTTACCCATCTCTTTACTTAAGCTCTAGATAATGCACTGAATAAAGCATACAATGAACTGGATGTATGGTTTGATAGTGATCATTTTCGTGTTGTTTTAAGGATAAGTTGATGGCTCCTACATGTATGTTTATAAGGTTTCTGTGTGATGTTAATTCTGCATCATGTAGTCTCTGTTTTGTATACTGAATCATGATTCCATGGAAATCCTAACTATGATTTGAGCTGAAAACATACTCTTTGCATGTTTACTATCTTTACATGATTGTAAATCTAATTAAATCATTGCATATTCCTTAGAACCTACTAAGCAGTAGCTTCAGCCCATTAACCCATGAACTTGCATGATTAAGAAATGATAAAAGGACTTTTATGTTTGTTTTTTTTATCATGGTTCAGTTCTCTACCATTTAAATAATAAATCTGGTTAAGATTAATCACATTTCATCTCTAGCAGCTGGACCAGAATCTGAAATTAGATTGCTGTCTGATTCAAGTTTTCTGGAGTGCACCACACTGGTGCACCAATGTGGCGCACTAGGGTGGCGCACCTCACCAGAGCACCATTCTGGCGCACCATCCTAGTGCACCAGTCTGGTCAGAGAGCAAATCATCATCTTTACATCATGATCTGCATGCTTTTCCGGATGTTTCAGTTTTTTGATTTTTATGATGTGTATTCTCCGATATGTCATGTCTTTGTATGCTTGATTTCAACATGTGATAGCACTGTTTTATATGACTTTTGCATCTTGCAAGTTCAGCCTACTATTGTAATCTGGTGAGCTAATTGCCCCATGAACTCCTGCTTAGGAGATTCTCATGCAACAGTCCATGATCCATATTTGGATGGCATAGTTGAAACCTATTGTTTTATTTAGTATAAGGGTGGTGTGGTCATGTGTGAGGCATATAGCCCTCGAGCACAAGACCCATATTGTATTTTCATTCTTGGATTTTGATGGATACTCATGATGCATGTTCTGATGGGTTTTCTGCAAATTTATAGGAATTTATATTGCATGGCATTAGGCTGGTTTATTGTTTGATTTGTGATTTTCTCTGGCACACTCTTCTTTCACACATCAGTAGAGCACATAGGTGGCGCACCACAATGGAGCACCAGTCTGGCGCACCACACAGGCGCACCTGCCTGTGTTCTGTCACACGCAGTGGTTTTTGGCATGGTGTTTAGCATGGTTTCCTATTCGCTTTGCCTTTGGTTTTCTTTGGGTGTCTTCCTGGATATACCAGGATGACTCCACTTTGTTTTCAGCCATTTTTATGCATGATAGCTCATGTTTGCATATAGTAAAGCAAGGATGAAAGTCATTTGGTATTTTAGATCTTTGATCATATCTGTGCAACATCCTTGCACCGGTGCTTGACCCACCGCACGGGTGACCTTTCTGAGCATTAGGACACACCCTACAACCCATGCACCCCTGTTTAGCATAAGGCAACACTTGCATGTAGCATTGCATGGCATATCGCCCTCGGGCGTACAGAAAAGGTTGAAAAGCCGACATTCCGTACAAGTAAACAAAAAACCCATTAAAATACCAATTTTCGGGCGCACGAGGGTGCCTAATACCTTCCTCGTGCGTAACAGGGATCCTTGCCCATTTCTGGTTTATGTAGACCTTTTCCATTGGTTTTATCGCATGATTCGAATGTTTTTAAGCGATTTTCCTCGTCTTCCGTTTTAAAATAGACTAGGTGGCGACTCCTGCATTTTTACTATTATTTTTATTGTTTTGCCGTGACTTTGCCGACCCTCACGCATTTGGCCTTTCGCGCCAAGCCCGAGGCTGTCGTCGGCATGGTTACAGATGCTCATGCAATACAACAAGATGTAATGCCTATGTAATAACAAGCAATGATATGCAATGAGATGCGACATTCATGTAGGGGCATAATGCAATGATATACTAGTACAACGTTGGGTGACAAGTTAAGGGCTTGTTAACCTAAAAAGGGCATGATAGACCATGAAACTTGCACATGGGCATTAGACAAGACTGATGGGCTCACTTGCGAAGGGGCATGATAAGCTATTAGACTCATCGGTCGAATTGTTAGGATTATTTGTCCAAAGAAAACGGGCATGGCAAATCAATCAGTCTTGCTAGCCGAGACGCTAAACAATTCAATGGTTGTCAACCGAGTAGTTAGGGTTACCAATCCAAAGAAAAGGGGCATGACAAATCATAAAATTTGTCAAGCAAGGAAAAGAAAACATCGTTCACATGGATGGGGGTGAAAAGTAGGGGGCAAACGAGACTTCGTTCATACGAAGCGAAGTCGCACAATGGATTTTGCGCACACAAAAAATCCAAGAAAGGCAAGGAAGACTTTGTCTGCTCAGAGCAAAGTCAAGCGCTGGATTGCTTTCGCCCAAATGAAATTTTAGGAAAGGAAAGGATGACTTTGTCCGCTCGAAGCGAAGTCATGCATCGGATTTCATTTGCCCAAATGAAAATCCAGGAATGGGAAGGATGACTTTGTCTACCTAGAGCAAAGTCGTGCATTGAATTTCATTCACTCGAATGAAAATCCAAGGAAAAAAAGGATGATTTCATCCACGTAGAGCGATGTCGTGTACTGGATTTCGTTCGCTAAAAAAAATGTAGGAAAGTGAAGGATGACTTCGTCCGCCTGGTGTGAAGTTGCGCACTAGATTTCATTCGCTCGAACAAAAATCTAGGAAAGGGAAGGATGACTTCATTAGTCTTGAGCAAAGTCATGCACTGGATTTCGTTTGCCCGAACGAAAATCCAGGAAAGGGAAGGATGACTTAATCCGCCTAAAGCGAAGTCATGCACTGGATTGCATTCGCCCAAACGAAAATCCAAGAAAGGGAAGGATGACTTCATCTACCCAAAGCAAAGTTGTGCACTAGATTTCGTTCTTCCAAATGAGAATCCAGGAAAGAAAAGGATGACTTCGTCCACCTAAAGCGAAGTCACGCACTAGATTTTGTTAGCTCAAATGAAAATCCAGGAAAGGAAAGAATGACTTCGTCCTCCCAGAGCAAAGTTGCGCACTAGATTTCATTTGCCTGAACGAAAATCTAGGAAAAGGAAGGATGACTTCATTCGACTGGAGTGAAGTCACACACTGAATTTCGTTCACTCGAGCAAAAATCCGGAAAAGGGAAGGATGACTTCGTCTACCTAGAGCAAAGTCGCGCATTGGATTTCATTCGCTCAAATGAAATCTAGGGAATGGAAGGATGACTTCATCCACCCGTAGTGAAGTTGCGCACTGGATTTCATTCACCCAAATGAAAATCTAGGAAAGGGAAGGATGACTTTGTCCACCCAGAGTGAAGTTGCACACTGGATTTTGTTCGTTCGAATGAAAATCCAGGAAAGGGAAGGATGACTTCGCCCACCTGGAGTGAAGTCGTGCACTGGATTTCATTCATCCAAACGAAAATTCAGGAAAGAGAAAGATAACTTCGTACCGCTCAGAATGAAGTCATGCACTAGATTTTGTTCTCCCAAATGAAAACCCAGGAAAGGAAAGGATGACTTTGTTTGCCTAAAGCAAAGACATGCACTGGATTTCATTTGCTTGAACTAAAATTCAGGAAAAGGAAGGATGACTTCGTCCACCTGGTGTGAAGTCGTGCACTAGATTTCATTCACGCGAATGAAAATCCAAGAAAGAGAAGGATGACTTCGTCTACTTGTAGGGAAGTCTCACACTGGATTTCGTTTGCCCAAATGAAAATCTAGGAAAAGGAAGGATGACTTCATTCGCCTAGAGCGAAGTCGTGCACTAGATTTCGTTTGCTTGAACAAAAATCCAGTAAAGGGAAGGATGACTTCATTCACCTAGAGCAAAGTCATGCATTGGATTTCATTCACACAAACGAAAATTCAGGAAAGGGAAGGATGACTTCGTTCGCTTGTAGCAAAGTTGCGCACTGAATTTCGCTCGTCCTAACGAAAATCTAGGAAAGAAAAGGATGACTTCGTTAGCCCGGAGCGAAGTCATGCACTAGATTTTGTTTGCCCAAACGAAAAACCCGGAAAGGGAAGAATGAGTTTGTTTGCCCAAAGCAAGCTCATGCATTGGATTTCGTTCGCCCGAACGAAAATCCAGGAAAGGGCACGATGACTTCGTCTACCCAAAGCAAAGTTGCGCATTGGATTTCATTTGCCTGAACAAAAATCCAAAAAACGAAAGGATTACTTAATCCACTCAGAGCGAAGTCGCACACTAGATTTCGTTCGCCAGAACAAAAATTTAGGAAAGGGAAGGATGACTTCGTTTGTCTGGAGCGAAGTTGCGCACTGGATTTTTTTCGCCCAAACAAAAATCCGGGAAAAGGAAGGATGACTTTGTCCACTCGAAGTGAAGTTGTGCAGAAGCAAGAAGCAAATGGAGCACCAAACTCGAAGGTGCGGCCTAGAGACCAACCCTCAACAAATGGGAGGTCAGGCCGAAGGACCAGAAGAGTAAGAGGGAACCAAAGAACAATCGACATGTCCCTTGCAACAAGGAGGGAGATACGAGAAGACTGCTAACGTTCCTTTGATAACGAAAAGCAAGATACCAAAAGACAGCTAACATGCCCTTGGTATCGAAAAGTAAGATACCAAAAGGTAGCTAACATTCCCCTGGCATCGAAAAGCTAGATACGAAAAGGCAGTTAATATGCCCCTGGCATCAAAAATGCAAGGGGCCCACTTCATGGGCGTACAACGGTCTCAGAGCTAGCATGCGACGTTTTGCCAAGGAAAAGGCAAGCTGCAAACATACTTGTCATCACAGACCACCTAACATGATGGGTGGCCAAAACAAAACAAACAGTGGGGCTTTTGAGTGAGGGCTTTGCAATATTGCTGAGCTTGATCAAGTTTTCATCATCGTCCCTAGTTTTCGAAAATAGGGAAAAAAGGGAGGTAGATTATTAATGCAATTATTATGCTTTGGTTGCTTTGGACTTAAAGCAGCAAACTGTTGGGAGGATGCTTCTGCACTTCTTGACTCAGGAGATACTTTGATCCTTGAGCAATGTCATGCCAGGTTGTAATTGATGGCTCTCATTCTCACTCTTTTGGAATGGCTCTGGATGAGGCCTTTGCTTTGTAGAGCATTACATTTGGTTTCCCCATGAGTAGCAGAAGCATTGGATGTAGCCTTCTAGCCTTCGTCTTAATTCCTTGGGGACCAACTACCGCTTTTGACGCTCTCAGTATGATATTTCTTTTCCCCTTATCAGTGACTAGATTAGCATCTAACATATCCAAGGAGGTGGAATTACTGCTTGCACGTAGGATTTGAGTGTGCTTCTTCGCTTGGAGGGTGGGGCTAGGCCCTTCCGATGGTGCTTCTTGTGCTAATGGCAAGTATTGTGGTGTAGTTGGAGGATAAGGTGGCTTTGATGCTCATCCTTGTCACTCTTCTTGTGGGTGTCTTCTTTCTTCAGCTTCTATCTTCAGATTTCTTTTATGCCCAATATGCATATCTTATCATTTCTTTTGGCTCACATGCTCTCAATTCTTTTGGATATGCATTTTCTTCGCCCTCTTAAGGTAATAGTCCCAGTGGGGAGTTAAAAGTTCGGCTATTCAGCGTACACCCTCAACCTCTACTTTGTGTAAGGGTAGCCTCCGATTATGCTCTACTTGGCCTTGGTCCTCTCCGCATCTAATGGACTCTCTTGATTGGATTGATCTCGCTCTTGTATTTTGCACTAGATTTGGCGAGATTTGTTGATTGGCTCTGTGTTGCACTCATTTGGCCACACACATCACTTGGGTAAATGCTGCTTGAATCATTGATGCTTGGCATCTGTCTAGTGCTACTTATTTGCCCAAAGCCGGGCATTTGGATTATGCAAATTTGTATGGGTTTTTCAGATTTTAAGTAAGAAGCAAGCATTTTTTTTTTGATTTTGTGTTTTGTACTTTTTATATTTTTTAGGAAAATATAAAAAATCGAAAACCAGCAAAATGGAAGGACATGTTTTTGTTGTTTTTAATATATTTAATTTTTTTGATTTGATTTTTTTGTTTTTGTATTTTCTGGGATGCATAGAAAAAACTAAAATGAGCATGCAACAAGAGCAAAAGCATGTTTTTGGATTTTTAAAGCATTTTCTACTTTTTTTTTGCTTTTAGATAATGCAAGAAAATGCAAAAAAAACATCAAAACCAAGAAAAAAGACAATGCATTCACAAAGAAGGTGGAGAGACTTACCTCTCAACAACCTCAAGACTGAGATGCTAGAACCACTCCCAAGTTGCCGCTAGTGCCATCGACGCCACCTGTGACATCGACGCCGCCTTGGCAGCTTTGGGCATGCATGTCTCCATCCTTACGTTGTGATTCTAACTGAATCAAGGAAGTGGGAGACTGGGAGGATGCGATGGTAAGGGAAGTTGGAGTCACAAGAGAGGTGGAAACACAAGAGGGCACGATGGGGAGATGCAGAAGGAGCTAGGTCTACCCCAGGCATGCTACGTGCTAATGAAGGCTGCTCGTAAGCATCGATGATAATGGCACGCCTGTCAATCAGATGCTGGATAGTACCTTGCAAGACCTGAAAATAGTCTATTGCATGGCCAACCCTGTGATGGAAATCACAGAAGGTAGTGAGGTCAAACCACTTAGGGATTGAGCTTGGCAGCTGGTATAAGGCTGGCTCCCTGAGGAGGTGTCGGACCTGGGGATAGATGGTACTTAGAGGAGCTGCCAGCAGGGCGTAATCCTGTGATTTACGTCACTACCTCTGTCACAGTCGTCGATCTTGATTCCCCAATCGGCCGAAGCAACCATAGGATCAGATAGAACAGTGGAAACGGAAGACAGAGACTGGGAAGATGAGGCACTAAAGGGAGCTGGTGCGAGATCGATGAAATCTACAGGATCTCCGATGGAGGAAAGGGAGATAGGAGGGACAGTGGTGAGGAGAAAGACTCTTGAAGTTTCAACATGCTGCGAGCCTGTAAACTCAGGCAAGGACTGGCCGAGCTGGCCAAGGTTTGCCTGTGCTGAGGTAGGTGCTAAATCTACCTCTTGCACATGGATGTTGATAACTCCATCGTCAATCAAGGTCTGAATGACATCCCATAGTGTGTGACAGTTATTAGTCAAGTGCCCCATAGCCCAATGATAATTGCAATACACATTCATGTCATATCGCGATGGCAGTGGGTTCGGTGGTAGACAGATTTCTGGGAGTCTCAAGAGAGACACAACCTTAAGGAAGACGATGCTCAGAGGCTCGACTAGAGGAGTGTAGTCACTTTCTAGCTAACGAGGTCTTTTTCTCCTTGGTTGTTGTCCTTGTCAAGCTAGTGCATCATGATGTGCTGGCTCGATAGAGGGGAAACCCGTAAAGCAAGCTGAAGGCTTAGTGTAGAGATAAAGAGCTTGACTGTTCCAACATCGACTAGGTCCTGAACTACACACTTCAAAGCATAGCACGTGTCCGTCGAATGCCCCGTGTTTCGATGGAACTTGCAGAATAGGTTCGACTTGAACCACCATAGAAGGGGCTTCGATGGCGACCGAGACTCAAAGAGAGTCAACAGATGGACGACCTTGGGAAAGAAAGAGCTGAGAGACTCGCCCAAGGAAGTGAAGTCAAAAGGCTGGCACCGAGTGTGTTTCCTCTCCTACGACAGCTCTTAAGGAGTGGGAAGCACAAGGGGGCGGACAAAATAAGAGGCACGATCGAAGCAAGAAACGAAGGTGTAGGTGACAAAGAGGCAAGAACTAACAACTGACTCCATGGCTTGAGCTAGGGCTTGCATCTCTTGAGTCAATCAGGATAAAGTGGCTAGAGCAGCGGACCAAGGGGACAAAGAGAAGTCAAATGAAGGCATAACAGGGTCAGGTGGGATAGCCGAACAATACATGATTGTAGAGACTGACGAATGAGGGAGTGCGACAACACAAGGACCTTACGACAGACTCACAGGCAAAGCAAAAGGAGGGCTAGAAAAGAGCATTGCTGATGAAGGACATGCAGATAACCCAAATGGGGAAGGCGGTGTCCCAACATGGAGGAGAAGGTAGGCTAGGCAAAGAGGCAACGTATGAGATTGCAAAAGATAGACTTGGAGGAGAAAAGGGTTGTGTGATGAATAGGAGAGACATTTGATAGCTCAGTCCACTGGTGCCAAAGGAAGCTGCAAGCTAATCCTATGCCTCGACATGAGGTACCACAAGTGAAGAGGAAACGAAGGCAGCAGGGTAAGGGAGCGATTTGGGTGAATGTGCCCGGAGGAAAGGATGGATACCTGGTAAAAGAAGAGGGCGAGTCTAATCGATCATCCCAGAATCCAAAGAAGCAAAAGGATCAAAAGGGTGGATTCTCCAGGGTAACGAAGAAGATCTAGACGAGCAAACAGGAAGTGGAACAATCAAAACTAAATGTGAGGATGCATGATGAATACAACCCAAGGATGCACTATCGGGTGTGACTCGAGACCTATGTCGAACAAGCAAAAGCAATTAGAAGATTGCATGAAAGTTAAGTTGTGGCATGAATGGTGTGACACCCTGGATTTTACAGGAAGGTATGAACAGATCTAGAGGAGAGAAGGTGTGATCTTGGAAGTGGCTCAATAGTGTTCATGACTACCATTGGCTTCCAATTGTTCCTCGGTCAATGGGCTCAAAGGCTACATGACCGACTTTTATTGGGCCAAGCGGAAATTCCAGCCGGCTATATGTGGCGAAAGTAAGAGGCAAATATAGCTGGCGAAAATAACTGACGGAAATAACTGGTGAAATGCCCTGTTTCAGTGCTGAAGGGTGGAAAAGTCTCTATGGCTGCTTAATTTCTTGATTTTCTACTAATGACGGCTAGGATTGAGCCTGGCCTCGTTTCTTTCATCTCTAGGGACCATTGTGCCCTTAATCCGGTAGTGAATTCACCATTTCAAGTCCTTGGAAGTCATCAACACCATCCGTCGGAGACCGTTAAGCATCCACGGCTTCAATGCACCTTTAGTGCCTATTTAAACCCCTTGGCACTACTCTAGAGAGGCATCGCCACCATTACAATCAGCTCCCAAGCATTCTAGCTCCAGATCTCCTTCGGTGATCCAGCTCTAGCGTCACTGCCTCCGACGGCAAGCTCAGCCATGGTTGATGTCGCCTGAGCTCAGAGAAACCTCCAACGACATGCGACACACCACAGGTAAGTCACCTACTCTTCCTCGTCGTCATTTTAACATCGCTTGAGTGCGCGAGTCGCCGGGAATCAATTCTCGATGCTCATTTCCTTCTCCTTCCTCGTTGATCCTGGAGGCACGGATCGGGGAGGGAATTAGCAGCCTCTTTGTGCATGGCATACATGTTTCTTCCTCCTCCTTAGCTCCCTTACATCTCTGGACTCTGGATGGGGATCGACGCCCTCAATCAAGGACGGTCGGCGCATGCGTCAACAAAGCAGATGGGCGGAAGGATCGGTCCAGCTTTCCTTTGACTTGAGCCTGTAGACTTGCTCCATTTCACTACCCTAGCTCTTCCAACCCTTAGTCTCTCATCTCCGTACCTCCTTGATTCCCAATGAGAGTCGTCGGCACCTCTCTGTAGACAAGCAGAACTTTCGCCGGTGAGCTGGGAGGGAGGGATAGCTAGAGCTATTACCTAGCAGTAGGATCATCGAGGAAGCTTCTTCATCGTTCAAGCTTGCCTCCTGGGTGCTAGAATCGTTCCTCTTGGCCACGCCAACGTTAGCCGAAGCTATCCAACACCTTCTCTAGAAAGGTCGACGGAGAGAGAAGTTCACAGTGTCGCTCTTTGACCGAGCCAGTCGAGCATCTTTCTCTTACCTTCCTCCAACGCCTCTGGACAACACTTAAGCAATGCATGTCAGAAGTGTCGAGATTCCATTAGAGTTCAGCAACAGAGCAGGAGACGGGTCACGTGGTTCTCGATAGCGGAGGAAGCTGGTGATCAGTTCAGGCGAGAGGAGCTAGCAGTTACAAATGGCAGTTCCAGCTAGCGAAATTAGTTGACGAAAATCATCGACGTGGGGCTCAGAGATCTAAGCGATTATAACTGATTCTTGGTTTCTTGATTTGATTAATCTTTGATTTCTTAGATTTCCTTGGGATTCCTTGGAAATCCCCATTCAATCTTGGGGCATATGATCTTTTGGCATGATTTGCCAAAAATGCCCTTTCTTTGCAATTTTATCATTTCTCCCATATATTTTTGATTTTCATGATTTTTCATGATATTATGACTTGATTTGAATTTTCATCGCTCAAAGGCATATATTAACAAGCTTGACAATGCCGAAATGGACCCGAATGAGGATTGTTTTCTCCTATTTAATTTTCTTGGATTTTCCTAATTTCCGCTGTTTTGCGTGACACTTTCTGAACATTTCCGATTTTCACGATTTTCCTTATTGCCCAAGGGTGTATAGTAAAGTGGTATTTTCAATGCCTACATTGTCCCTCGGATTAATTTCCTTATCATTTCTCCTTTATTCATTTTTTCTTGGAGATTTATCATGTTTTCGCATTCATCTTAGGCTTGTGCATTAGGAGTAGACAAGTATACACACACAAAGTCATGAGCAAGCGGTTAACCTTGAAAGATCGATTTCTTCGGACGCATAGGAGTGCCTAACAGCTTTCCATGCGTAACAAGAATCCTTATCCTTTCTCTAGCCCACAATGATTTGCACACTATATCCATTAGGCATGGAGCATACATGTGTCTTTGCATTGATTTTTTTGGGTTTTTTCTTTGTGGTTTTCCTTATTTTTCCATCAAAAGACTAGGTGGCGACTCCTTTTCCTTATCCTCTATCTTATCCTTCTTTGGTGTTTCTGAGTCGAGTTTCCTTCCTCAAATTCACCATCCTCACTATGACCATATCGGGATTCCTCGTGTATTTCCACGCACCAAGGAGTCATGTAGGGTTCCATCAACATGGTCACAGGAATTAGCGACTCCGCCGGGGATAACCAGATTCTGGCTTTTGTGTTGGTTTTCTTGTTTACTTGTCATTGTTTATACACTTTGTGTTTGTTTGCTTGTCCTACTTGTTTGTACATATTTGACTGTACATGCTTTTTGTGTTTTTACACGATTGCTATGCCACAACACATGCACATGACTTGATTCATGCCTTTTGTTATGATGCTTGCTTCCTTTTTCACCTACCTGGTAACACTACACTAGCACATGCCATGCTCATGCCTTTTGCTTGTTGGTTGAGTGTTTGGGTACCATGATTGTGTGTTTTCTTCCCTTTCTGTATTTGCCATGTGTGACCGTGCCACCCCACGCTCTCGCGAGGAGGGGGAAGGAGACCACAGCCATGCCGAGATGGCGAAGGCGCGAGATGGGACAAAAGAGAAAGCGAAATGGAGTCGCCACCTGGTCTTTTAATGGAAAGACGAGGAAAACCACAAACGATTCACTAAAAGTGAATGAATGAGATGCAAACGTGAAGGCCGGATGTCTACTAACCAGAGGATGGGTAAGGATTCCTATTACGCATGGGGAAGGTG